>LUCH01018093.1:0-18778 GCA_013368495.1 Paragonimus heterotremus
GCCAAGCATCTTTTGCGGTCACAACACATGCATATTTAGAGAAAATACAGGTGGGAGGAATGGTAAAAATTACGAAATACGCAATTTTGTACAAATGCTACAGAACCAGTATGTTTGTATTAGATCTGGCTGAAGTGCTGAACTCTGAGCATCGAATGGAATTGTGCTGAACAACGTTGGTAGTCCTGTGAGCAGTGTACTTGAGTCACCCGATGCTTCAGCATGTTACAAGTGCACTGATAAGTTTGCACACAACTTCTCTACTTCCAACAACGTTATGTCGTCCTAATACTTCTTCTCGGGAGTCTGTTTCCGGATCGGCTATCAATCAGAACGAGTTGACCGGAAACACTAATCCGTAATCGAGGAAAGGAAGGTTAATAAGAGAAGAATCACTAGTTTTTTGGTAATCATGATCGTCATTGAAACTCCGGAGATACGGTGACTGTAAGTTAAGACTTCATTTGGGATTTAACGTTAACTAAATCAGTAACAGTTGGGCAAGCTGCAGTTCTGTTTTTGATACTGCGTCGGACTTAACGTCGGCATCGAGTTATTTTGTTGCATTTCGTTCTACCTAGTTCCAGCATGCCACAGTTATGCAAACTACTACTGATCCCTTGAGAGGCGGGGCAGTTAAGCCTGCATTTATGTGATTCGTCTTATCACGAACCAGCCTCTTCGTTATTTTTTTTTACCGTTAACGCACCCGATGTAGTCGCAGCAGCATTTTCACAGCAACTATTAAACAAAGAATGGCACCGGTTAATTGTCTTTTCTAGGCTAATACAACCAACCGAGTCAATACAACTGTTAGCAGCCTACTTCGGAACTCTACATTCTCGCTACGTCTTTAAAGGTAGAGTTTCCGATGTTTTCAAGGTCCAGGGACTGTTTAAGTATATTCTAAGTTCGTCGAATGTTAAGTGTTTTTTCATGTGAACTCGGCATCTGAGTTATATCGCTCGGTCCACGACCGATATTCACTACGTTTCAGGTGTTTTCGACTCCATTCCGTTTCGCATTCTCGTATTACTGTAGATATCCTGGTCAATCACAGCCGCGCGTATCACCGATCAAGATTTAGAGCAACTCTCTCAAATTAGTGTGTCACAATCAATTCTTTAGGAGAAACGATCATTTGCTATAACTCTTTTCACTACGAGAGGTATCTAGTAATGTCCACCTCCACGGCCTAGCAAGTTCAACGATTTTTAGGATCCCAACCTGGTGATAAGTCCTAATTGGGGCGACCGTCGCATGAAGTTCACAGGACAACCAATCCCCTCCCGAGGCGACCACACAATCCTGGCACTACTCACGAGCGAACGCGACTGAACAGTTGTTTGCAAAAGACCGATCACGCCTAATCTGAAATCACTGAAGCGGGGGATAACGCCGTTGGTTCATAAAAGCGTGGCCGAAGTTCGTACACTGGAGATGACTTAATGGTGAGCTTTAACAGTAGTGAAACGTGAGCAGTGTTTCCCACCGAAAAGAGCTGGACGCGAAATCTGTGATCAATTGTGGGTGACGCTCAGTTTATGATTTGTCTAATGCTAGTCTGCTCGACCATCACGACAGCGTCTGACTTAACACATTCGGGCGTTGGACAGTAAAACCGACATAGTCACTGTATCTGCTTTGAATGGATCATCATCATAACAGCCATGAGCCTGACCAAAAGGTACTGTGGCTCGGGCCACCGCTCACCTCAACAGTGACGTGGAATATCCTAGAAGAAAACGTTACTAAGAAGGTTGAGAATTAATAAAAGAAGACTAAGCGGAAGAATTAGAAATGGTATGGATACAGGTACGCCACTGACTGCGACACATCGCCATCTCGGATAGCGTCTCTAACCAGCGGTTTGAGTGATCACGAGGACCCCATCCAGGCAGGCGACACCTACCCACTCTGCTCAATGGAGCAGTCAAGGTCTTCATATTTCGTGACCACGTTGTTGCTTGACCACCACGCGGTTCTACCCAACTGTTGGTGGCCTCAACATATAATGCCCGGTACGGTAAACGCTCAGCTGACATACGGAGAACATGACCCAACCATCTCAAGCTGTGCAACGTAATTAGTTGACCAATAGATCGCGCATCCCGAGTGTTCCGGAATACGCGCCGGCAAACGGCCACATTGTTCACGCAATCAGTCCACTTAATATGGGCCAATTGGCGGAGACAACGATGGTCAAACACAGCAAGCCTGTTGATATCTTCTCTGTGAACAGGCCGCGTTTCCGAATCATAAAGCAAAATGGAGCGCACACAGGCATTATATACCCTTCCTTTCAATGACAACCGGACGTCTTTTCGACGCCACAGATGATGCAGTTTGGCAAAGGCAACTCGTGCCTTAGCTATCCTCGCTGATATCTCATCAGCAATATTACAGGCTGACGAGATAGTGCTACCCAAATATGTGAAACTGTTCACAGTCTCAAGCGGATTACCTGCAATAAAGTAGGAGTGGAAATGCCCCAGTCTTGAAGCAGCACTTTGAAGGTGCAAAGCGCATTCCATACAAACCAGCTCGGTCGCTCAACCTGTCCAGCATGGTCTGCATGTCTTCGGCAGAGGGGCTAAGTAAAACAATGTCGTCCGCATACTCCGGATCGGTCAATCTGGTGCCAGGAAGAAATTCAACTCCAAGCCAACTGGATTCGCGAAGGGCACCCTCCAGAATGTCGTCCATGACAAAATTGAACAGGAAGGGGGAAATCGGACACCCCTGACGAACACCACTAGAAGTGATGAACGCCCGAGACAGTTGTCCATAAACTCTCACCCTGCTTACAAAGTGAACATACAGTGATCTCAAGAGATTCACGTATTTCTCTGGTACTCCCTTGCGAAGGAGACAGCTCCAGAGAACGTTACGAGCAACTGAATCGAAAGCAGCCTTTAGGTCCATAAAGGCCACGACTGTCGGTTGTCTGTAACAGTGTCAATGTTCCAAGATCCGTCTCAAGGTAAACATATGATCAATGCACTCTCGACCGGATCGAAATCATGCCTGTTCTTCACGTATCTGGCTTTCTCTGGGCTTAGTGAGCCGACATAAAATAAGGTCAGTGAGTAACTTGGACGCAATTGACACCAAACTGATGCCTCTGTGGTTGTCACATAGACTTCGGGCCCTCTTTTTGAAAACGGGAATCATTGTTGATAGGCACCAATCACAAGGCACCTCTTCAGTCTCCCAGATCGTCCGGAGGAGTTTTTTCAGTTCTGATATCAACCTCTCTCCACCATCCTTGAAAAGAGAAGGGAGGAGGTCTGGACCAGGAGCCTTATTACGCTTCAATAACTTGAGCTCCAGGATCACTTCTGCTTCCGACGGAGGACCGTCTGGAATGCAGTAACTGACCGATTGGGTCCCATCGTCCATATGATCTAGCTGAGGCCAGCTGAACTGTTCTTCAAAATGTTCAGCCCACCTATCAAGTCGGCGCGATTGACTGGTAATAAGTGAATCATCTTTTTCACATATGGTTTCACTTACACCGACTCGACGGCCAGTACAACCACGGATCAGGGAAAAAAGCTTTCTGCTATTCCCAGATGAAAAGGCCTTCTCCATCTAATGCGATTGTTCCACCAAGTAGTGCTCACGGTCTTTGCGCAAACTTTTAGTCCGCTTGCGTTTATGTTCTCGACGGTCTTCATCATATTCAGAACCAGGTGGGATCGAGCGACGCTTGTCCATAAGGTTTATCGACGTTACGGGAACTCAGTTCTGTCGCAACTGAACAGCCCCATCGGAACATGCCTGTCTTTGCGGCCCAAACCACTGACGATATGATCACGGAAGTCAAACTCACTTTTCCCAGTTGATCTGAGAGCGTGTCACACACTGACAGACCAAAATCACGCACTTGTGTCAAGGCGTGTGGCGGCATCTAACCGCTTGTAATCAGATCTCCGAAATGCAACCATGACTCTCGTCTAATCTACGCGCCAACCGACCACCAAACGGTTTCGTTGCAGACAGCCAGTATACCCGGCTCAATGGGATCATGCGAGCGAATGGTCACCTATGGGGTTGCGTGCTGGACAGTGCCCGACGTTCAGCGATCACGGAAGTAACACAAAGTGAGGACGAGCAAGCACTCGCAACATCCATGTGCATAATCAAAGCAGCAGGATTAATCGAAGGCAACTGGAACGACACACTTCGTGTCGCAAACCACCTTGCCACTTCTTTGAACTAGCTCCCATCACTGTTTTTTTAAACTTAACCCGTGCGACGAGCGGGTGCGTTCAACAAAGGGCTCACACATCGATTCGTGACAGCAGGCACTTTGTCAGATGGAACGCAATAAAGCACGTTTCCGTTTATTTGTTCTGTAGGTATCTCGGTGGATGGACAGACTGAGTAATTTATGGTTTGTCCACGCAGCACTGACTGCTGCTTAGATAAAATAGTTACGTGTCTCAACTTGACGCCAGTGCTAGTCGATAGTGACTCACTTCAATTCCGAAAGCAGCTTGAAAGCCTCAGTTATCGAATATGGACTCACCATCACACTATTAGTCGGGCCAGAATAACAATTGTCGATCGACCACAGTGAGCGTGCGCTAGACGTATTACGCAAGATGGACGCAGGATAACCATTCCCCATAGCCCCTCGTGCAGACCCAGCGTGGTCAGAACATCCACTGTGTTACTACGAAAAGCAGATACAGCCGTTCTGTTAACCATCAGCAGTGAAACAAAAAATGAAGACCAAGCGAAATCATACCGAATGTTGGAGTCAATCATTAGTCTTCTGAAATACAGCGCACTATTACGTCGCTGTGACCAGATGACTGAACACTACGCAGCGAGAAGTGACAAGGCAGGAAATGTATCGGAAAAAATCAAGCTTAGCTCGGCTCAACATCCCAATGTACACAACCCACACAAATTGTGCCTGAAAATCCTGTTTACACTCATACGGCTCACAAGTGATGAACACTAATTTCTGACTACATTGTACAGTAAACCCCATCATCAGGATTGATAACACAATTATATGCGTACAACAATGAAATATTAATATTCAAAAGCGTGGAGCGATTACATAAGTTCGGTTCATCTAGGGGAGACACTACGATCCGACCATTCTGGGTCGTCTTTTGGAGCACCGGGAAATCGTCCAGACCCATCGTGCTCCAAACGATCCGCGACCGAGCGGGGCCTTGAAGTTGGCCGACCGCGACTTCTGCTATCGGGGCTATACACTGGAGGTGGACTGCGTGATCGACTGCTGGAAACAACACGAGACCTCCGGTGATAGGGTGACTCGTCAGCCCGCCGGCGTGGAGGTGACCGTGATCGTGACCTTGAACGACGGTACGGCGCCGACCTCGGAGGTCGCCGATCGGAGTAACCGTAACGCCTGCCGCGGTCCGGGAAATTGCGTCTGCAATCAAAAAGTTGTGAACACTCCGGATAAGGCTTCGAAACAAACACGTTGCTGTGGTTCATGACAACTGTATAGTAGTAACCTACCCGCACACATACTTACAACCAGCGTGTACCAAGCAGGACGTCATGCGACAGTTCGTAACTATCCTTTTAGAAAATTAACGAGTTGAGGATGGTTGTAATCAAGGTAAGTGATTCAACCGTTTACAAACACAAGCACAACCTCCTGGCTCGCCGTACACAACAGGTTAGAAAAAAATACACAGGATGTATAAACGGACATCCGTTCACATGCGCAACGAGTAGTTACATTTGACAATAAGGTTAAGGTTAGTTACCTTTTGTCTTTACCCATATATACACCAGGTGTCGGTTGGTGAGCTGAAGATGTTATGCTGTAGTCAACACGCAGGACACGATCGTGCAATTCAAGACCACGTGCACATGCCGCACGAGCAGATCGTGCGTCCTCCAGATTTTGGAAGTAAACGAAAGCGAAGCCCCGTGAACGACCTGAAAGGATAATCCATTAGGACAAAACAGATGAAAATAGTTATCAAACTGGTCTGTCAATAAGTGACAATCGGACTTGGGGAGAACTGGCGGTATCGCCTTCGAGTATCCTCAAGTTAGGATTAAATCGCGTAAGCCATTCGAGAGCTATTCTGAATACAAGGCTTACACTACATAATACTTGAACTCCGAAAAATAATGAACCATAAAGCGTGCTTCCCAACTGTTTTTATCTTAGGGCTGTGCCCGGCTCCAACAAGAATGAGTCAGAAGTCCACGGTCAGGAAAATAACTAAATTCATACTTCCAAATTAGTTTGAAAAGAGGATATTTGATGCCAGCGTACCAAGCAATCAACGGCGACAGTCTAGATAGTTTCATGAGTAGACACCCATAACAGAGAACGATCATCAAGCTCAATTAGGTGAAACAGGCGCCGGATTTATCCACTGGTGACCACTACGAGTCCATTTAAAAACCACACGCTCGCCATCCATTACCCATACGCAACCACTGAGACCAGGCAGAAGTACCTCGTGATCATTCACACCGCTGGTTGAACACGACAGTGTCGCAATAACTGGGAGCAATATTCGTAGAGTATTCATAAAGCCCAACCGTTTTTTCTTGTCGTTCTTAAATTTGTACTCATTTCTTATTAGCATGGACGAATGACTACCTAACATTATATGCTGCATGGATTCTATTAGACATCTCACTGTTTAGTCGGGCTTCCGCCGGATCTAAGCAGGCATTCTGAGTGTCTCCAGGAATCCAGCTTTCAATTGACAGAAATGATTAAACGTAACAGCCGTGACGCATGCCTTTGTTGTTTTCGGAACCGCAGTACGGTTCATAGAAGGCTTTATATGAGCCAGCGTAGAGCACTGGGAATGCACTAACACATACGGTGCGCTCAATCAATCAACTGAAAACAGTGGATCTCTGTGGTCAATAAAAACGGTTACCGCTACTTGACCTATTTGCAAACTAATTATGCCACGCGGCAATTTCGTAACGTCCTTAACCGTCTACGACAGATGCCCAACAGTAACCAGGTTTCGTTGACACAAGTGCGCAGTCTGATCGGTAGACAACCGGTAAAACTTGCATCTTTAATACGCTGAGAACACCCTTAATAAGCATCAGAGTGGTATAGACGGAAGAGAGTCCAAACGGTTAGAGGAAGAGGCAAGAATAATTTGGCTTTGAAACAACACGTCAAAGGTGCGCAGAACATAGTGTGCACACGTCCGTTTACTTTTCCGCTGATAGGCTAAACAAACCTCAAATCAGTTAAACACCGAGTACATACTCTAAATTACACCGTCAGACTGAACAGAAGTGGTTACGTCAGACACCAGCGACAAGCTGCCTATGATTCGCCACGTTGTAGAAAAAACGACGCTTAATACAGATACACGTATTTTTCGACAGTCCAGTAAGATGATGAAGCCCAAGTGCACCTAAAGGTAGACAACAAGAAACCAACTCCGGAGATTTTCATATCTTGGTCGAAAAAATTCACCAGCAAATAAGCCAAGGTAGGCAGTGATATGGCATTTACAGAACAGCCTTCTTGCGATCATCAATGTTCCGCACCATCAACCAGCTCTACCCAAACAATTTCGCTAAATAACGCCAATACTCACGTTGCGAACAAGAATTACTGTCAACTTCTCAATTCACCTGGTGTAGGTGGGAACCTGGAAAGATTACGAATCAATGCTCCCTACTCTTCAGCTATTTCCTTCGTTTATGTTTGCTCAAACTGCAGGCTAGCAGTCCCACGTCTTACACTACTGGAAGTGAGTAGTTATTTACCGTTAGCGATGTCAACCAAGACAAGACGATCAAAAAGACAGCCACTTGATTGTCGTTTTTTGACTGAGCTAACTACGCAGCAGGCAATTAATGAGCGACAGTGAAAGTCACAAGAAACCAATCCACAGACGCCTCTCCACTCTCACTTGCAACTCGATCGTTTGCAAGCTGTAGGTACCTTGGTACTAAGTGATAAACTTCCCAGGAACCTAATGGAGACCCATCCCTCCTTTGCACTGAAAATCGAAACCAGTTTTTTATCTACACAAACGGCAGTGTCGATCACTGGTGTATTTGCGTCAACGATGGTTATATGATCCTGATACTTTGTTTTTCATTAGCCAGCCGAATAAGAGTGGGGCAGAATAGGTCGATAAGGGGAACAAAGAGTACACAAAAGGACCTCAACAAGGAAATCAACCTGTGCCGGCTATTAGTGAAAACGTTCGCGCTGACCAGCACAACGCGCAGTCACTCAGACTAACTAAGTATGCGATTTAACCATGTACCAGTGGTTTTCCAACTTTCCCACGGTTTCCCTTGATGGTGTGAACTCGCATGCAACAATGACGTATAAGAAAAGCAGATCTGAGTCCTCAAGCTTCGTAATACCTGCAACCCAAAGTCCGCCTACGACTTCTATTCACAACAGGAATCACGGAATAGTTGTAGAACCTTCTGCGGCGGTGAGGTTATATGATGGAAGAACCAACTGCCTCTGAGAGTGTTCATCAAACGTACAATAAACAGCTAGGAATAGGCTAGAGTTCCCCATAGTTCCTCTGAAAGCTATACCGAGCAGATTACATTCTGCGCAGATCGTGGGTGACTTGGTGTGAGCGGCACCTTTCGACAGTCATCCCGAAGTTTTTTACCTGGAGACTCATAGCACGCTCAAAGCTCACAGGAATGACGTTGTCATCGTCAACATGCCGACAGCAAGCGTAATGACCGACTGAGCAACAGTACTTCAGAAACGCAATCAATTGCCCACTAAGCAATACCGACTACTAATCCGCGTTGGTTGGATCACATCCACCATGCGCCACCTCCGGTCTACGACACTGCAATTTTGTGGCGGTAAAGGCAGCCCACTTAAACTGGGTTCTGCTGGGCGATGAACTTATAATGGATGTGTCGCATGAGAGTTAGGTATCAGAACTAGTCACATGTCGCAGTCTGCGAGATCTGCAGATATGCCTTAGGAAAACTTCCTATCATACGGCAGATGAGGTGCTACGGTTTACACATCAAATGTTATTTACTGTTCTACGTTAAGGCACACAGCCTTACATCTGAGAAACATACATAGTACAGATATGCTACAGAATTCACATTTGACAAACCCACGGCGTCTCCTATGGTGCTGCATCCTGGTTACATGAAAGCCATACATCATTAAAGCATTCGAACTTCATGGGTGACGATCACCGACATACCTGTCAAGCTATCATAAACAATCTGAATGTCATCTAATGGACCATAGGCACTCATAACATCGTATAAGTGGCGCTCCTCAGTGCGCAAAGAGAGCCCGAACACCCCCAAAACGCGTGACGGCTTTGGTGTGGCTCCGGAATTGGGTCCCCGTCCTCTGTCATCGCCGGTGTACCGAGTAACACTGGTACTGATAGGGCGACTTCCGAATGAAGGACGGCGATCATCATCGCGCCCATATCCATCACGGTCATATTTGGATGAATCATAACCATTGGACTCTCGAGTTCGACCTCTTCGTCCAGGAAACGATGTTCTCGATCTGTCGTAATCATCGCTGACAAGGAAAAATGTGACAACCAAAAAAATAAAACGACGTTCCAAGCTCCACAGATGGTAAGTAAACGAAATTATGGCAGAAACTAGAATGACGAAAGCTGAAATCAAAGCGATTTGAAACAGCAATTTTCCATAGGTAACAAAACCGGCGACGATCAGCAAGCCAAGTTACTAACAGATAGGAGACTTACGAATAATCCTTTGAACGCGAAGGCAGTTCTTCGTACCGAGACGTCCGACGGCGACTCATAGGAGAACCCGAGTATGACATTCGGCTAACATAAAGGAGCAGATATTACAGCAACCATTGCGTACATTGTCAATTCAACCGCAGGTGATCATAATATGACATATAGAACAAGTTTTTCCCGGTTCTTACTCGCAACGGAAATCGCCTAGGTTTTCAACGACTTGAGGTTTATGCCCTAAATATTTACAAGGATCCACCCACTCAGTTGCCTGAACAAGCATTGATTTCACTTCAGCTGGTTGATGATTTTGGTTTTGCGACTTGTATATTTGCGAGTTTACGAAACCCTCTAATTGTTTTTACGTTCACTTCCAGTGCTCGTCAGTTTCATCGGAAGGAAGCTTTCCGAAGAACGTGCGATTTTTGATGGATCCCTATATTAGACGAGGCTCCCTGAAACATCGTGACTTCATTTTTTCATTCATTCTTGCAGACATCAACGTGTCCACCTTCAGTCTTCAACAGACTTGCTTGTTCGTAGACAACCTTGCATACTTGACACCAAAATTGCTGTATTTTTAGATTTTGAGAGTAATCCACTTTCTGAACAACTTGCAGTTAATTTATTTGAGGGATTTCTTGCGTTTGTTTAGAAACCACCATAGAAACACAAAAACACGATACCTTGGAAATCTCAACAACGACTTTGTGCAAGCCGGCGCGAATTGAATAAAACAAGAAACAGTGTGGAAAGGCGTCACTAGATGAAGGCAACGACTGTAATCACAATTGATGAATTGGCGAAATCAGTATTCGGGCATTTTTGGACAGTCGTTCTGAAGTGCGAATGTAGTCGCGGGTAATTCGAGTTTCAATTCGGCGATTTCAGCTATTTGTTCACGGGTTCGAGGTTAGAGTCCCAAGTCACCCGGATTCAGTCAGTTTGTCTGTTAACCTAAAAGGCAGTCATCCTTCTTGGGGGTTACAGGGAATACCGAGAACAGAGTAAAACACTAATTTAGCGAAGCATAGTAAAATACTAATTCAACTTTTTAATTAAGCGAGACCTAATAACACTTTGAAACAATCTACAGAAGAACAGCTAACAATCTCCGATGGAAGGTCGTTCCAGTGGTTGAGAACCCTATAAGAGTAGAACTGGTGCCTAAGGAAGGTCCCGAGTCGAAGCTCATAGAGCTTCCTGTCGTGACCCCTTCGACTTTTATCAACTGCTGTGGTAAAGAATTGATGCACGAGTTCTGTGCTGAAGAAAATGTGCGTGAGGATTAAGTTGCTGCGGAGTCTTCGAAATTCAAGTGGATACAGATCAAGAATTTCAAGCCGAGACTCGTAAGAGGAATGCCCCAAGACAGTGGCCATTTTGGTGGCTACTTGCTGAACAAGCTCGATGGCGAGTATGTCCCTCTTCAAGCCGATGTATACGGCTTGACTTGCGTACTCAAGCAATGGTTTTATATAGAGTCAGTAGAGCGGCCGAAAAACATGCCTGTCTATTCGAGGAAAGTCTCTTTTTATCATCCCAAGAGTCCCAAATCCATTGTTGGCGGCCATCTGGGGGTGATAACGAAGGGATAAACTAGTCAACAGCCAGATCGCTAGGTCCTTTTTAAGGTCAACTTTCGTGATATCTGTTACACTTTGTTCATCCTGTATCACGAAGAGGTTCCCCGAGTCTCCTCCAAGCGACATTTGTGCACACTTACTGTCGTTTAGAAGGAGACTCCAGTCTTCTGACCAGCACTAAGTACGGTCGAGGTCAATCTGTAATGTGCTGGGATCAAAGACATCCCATATTTTCAAGTCATCCGCATGAAAGAAGATACTGCTAGAAACAAGGTCGGGAAGGTCATTAATGTATAGTAGACACAACAATGGGTTCAATGGGTTGCAAATGGAAGTGGACAGGTAGACCCCTCGCGAAATTCCGTATATCAATACGTAGAACCAAAAGGTTCTCAGCGAAGAGCTGAAATGAGGAAAAAAGTTGCGGTATCTGAGCCGATACAACAGGTGCTGGTCAAGGCGAGCTTTGAAAACCGTCGTAGAGTTAGCAGAAACAACATGGTCTAGTGCAGCACTCCAAGTCTTAAAAAGGCGCAATGAAAAATGTCGTGTGTGCATTCCAGTCCCTCATATTAGACCTCCATTTTTGAGGGTGTCCACTCAGTGTTATGTTATTGCCCCCGTTAAGCATCTGCCGACGCTGATAAGTTTAATTCAGTTCAGTTCAATCCACAGGACGGGTGACGACCAGGGGCCAGATTGTCTAGATTCTTGCATCGATAAGCCCGAGACCTTTAATGTTTCGACCTCATGTTTTCTGATTTCAACGTGAGATGTACTCTCTCGACCTCTTTGCATCAGAGGAAGACAACATCCGGGGACCTCATCTTCTAAGAGGCTAATACCTAGTCACCTCTAAGCCGACGATACTGTGAAGGGTATATGTTCAATTATTTCAACCTTTCCTCAAACGGCCTAGTTTTCAGATCCCGGACTGCTTTAGCTGATCGACACTGCACGGTCTTCAGGAACAACTTGTTCTTTTGGAGATGTGGTGGCCAGATCAAAATTCCATTCTCCAGATGCAGTTGGACGAGACTGTTATAAAGAAGTTGAAAAAACTGGGGTTGGATTAGCCAAAGGGAGATTTCAATAACTCCAGGGTGTTGTTTGCCTTCTTTGTACTTGTTTCAGCGTTCGCGTATCTCGGAAGGTTGTGCGAAACAGTGGTGCCCATGCCCTTTTCGATGAGAACTGTCTGAAGCTGGCGTCCGTCGGGGAGATACGTGGTTTGTAGAGAGCTGCGAATGCGCACAACCTAACACTTACCAGCATTAAAATCAGGTAGGTTCAGTCGGTATCAGATGAACAGGATACCAAGGTCCTTCTGCAGGATGGAGAGTCATCAGTAGTGTTGACGGCCTGCCAAATTTTGACGTCGCCAGCAAAAGGCAATAACGAGGAGATGATTGAAAGTGGAAGACCGTTGATGAATATCAGAAAAGTAGCGTGCCAAAAATTGAATCTTGGAGGACGCCACTGAGGCTTGGCTTGCAGGTAGAGAATACACCATTAACACCCACCCGAACTTACAGTCTGACGGGGCCGTAACGTTACGTGCCTCAGTTTCAACTTTACAACCATGAACTGAAGAAGACCACGCTTGTTGATGTCCTGATGCCTAACTGGTATGCTCCACAGGTGGACCACACTGCGTTTTCCGTCAATGCTGTGCGTCAAATCAGTGGTCTACAGGTCACCATTATTAATTCTATACACTGACCATCTGGCTGTTGAAAAAATTAAGCTGAACAACCAGTGTCGATCTCGTTTTCTGGGTCGCGGATCTATAGCCCAGTTAACAGCAGTCCTTTCGCATCACAAACGAACAATCTGGAGGATTTGTGCGAGTATGATTAGTAATTTTATACACTGCAATGAGATCAACTTCTAACCCCTATTTTTCAAGCCGGAATACTTTCGTCGACCTCAGTCGGCCTAGGTCGAACCCGCGCCGTGTACGTGGCCAACTTTAGTACCACTTCAAAGGCGGTAATGTTTTCTTGAGATATGATGACCCGTCTTGGGCCCAGTGTTTCGATTGACCGGTTGCATGTGATTTAACCTTGTTGGTCATGGGTCGTCCATCGTAGGTTTCAGTCTCTGTAGCGTTCACCTTACTTTCGTCGTGGTTGCAGCACATTAGACACTGGCCAAACGCGTTAGCGAGACGAATACCGACATCCCCCTTTTGTTTTTTCGCTGCAAGATAGATTATCTGTTCGCCTGAGTATCTCAGGTACTTAAATGTCGACTGAAGAGGGTTGGAAAAGATTCGGCCCTTCATGATGTTTGGTGGTAATTCCCGCGTGAGCGTCCATCCACAAGCTCTCGGGTTGCCCCTCCAGACAGCGTCCGAACTTGATGAATTCCCGACAAGCTTTTTACCACCTGTATGGAAGCAACTGGAAATGACCGGGATGTTTATGATTTCATTTTGTGTACACTAAGCATTCTGGAGTGGCAATTCGTCTTAAACCAGAAAAAGTCGCTGGTATGCTGGTATGATGAAGGCAGAATTTTGACGCCCATTCGCTAACTAGCAGCCGGCTAACTTCACCATCATCCCAAGCAAGATAATGGGGCATTTGTTACAACTCACCATACCTAGTTACTTCTCAAATAATCTGTAGTGGTTGTAATTTATTGCACAAAATTGTGTGCTACCATTGTTTCACTGCAGATGTTCCAGGATTGTCTGAACACGCACTGTCATCGTGTCATGGGATGTAGGTCATCTTGGCCCAGAGGCCTCCGAACTCACCAAAAGGTATGGCTATTTTTTTCGTCGTTTCTCACCCATCGTTTAGAAAACATTTTTGTTTGTCAAGAACAACTTCGGGTCACTATCTTGATCTAATCGGTAGCTCTTTAACTCGCACGTACAAGAGGTTTTGTGGCGCAAACGGAACTCCCGTGACTGTATGGGATGACCGTTGTTTGCTTTCTCGCATACGGACTGCCACTGCCGTTAAGTTCAATTATTGGTAGTTATCAGCAGGTTTTTCTGTTTATCGCTTGCCAGTCTTCACCCCTTGGATCCCCACCTCAAAGTTTTCCAAGGTTAACGAATTGTATACACAGAAAGTATTCAAAGCATACCCGAGTAAGCTGGTTGCAGTATACATATTACACTTTCAGCCTATCACCCATGTAGGAACCTGGCTGTTCGCCAAGTACGACATCACAATCATACCCGGAAAGGGAAATTCCGCTAGCCAACTCGCCAAACTATTCCCCATCTTGAATCACACGGAAGAGTTGTGTATATTACAATATACATGGATTCATTATCAAATATTGTTGTATTTGGTATAGTCAGAGAAAGAAATCGTTAGGTTGGTTCCGCTGACCTGGCCCATAAAGAAGGCCTGAGTATGCTGTATGCGTCCATACTAGTGGCTGCTTCAACCTGACCCATTTGAACTGTTATTAACTCCTGGGTATGCGGTATAGGTTCACACTAGTAGCTGCTCTACGCAAATGACTGAGGCTATCAGATTGCAGTACACGTTCACACTAGTGGCTATTCCAACTCGATTAAGCTGAACTATGAATAACGTCTCAGAATGCAATATGAGTGCAAACTAGTGGCTGCTCCACGCGATTTACTAGGGCTATCAACAACCTCTCAGACTGCAGTACACGTTCACACTAGCAGCCGCTCCACCTGATTGACTATGGTTATCAACGACGTCTGGGTATGCATTATACGTTCACACTAGTAGCTATTTCAACTTGATTCGCTTAGGCTATGAAGAACGTCCGTGTGTGAGCTTTATGGCCGCACTAGGGGTCATTCCAGCCTGGTTCACTTAAGATACGAAAAACGTTTGAGTTTGTAATATGGGTTCACACGTGTGGATGCTTCAACCTCACTCACTTGAACTATAAATAACGCCTGGGTATGCAATATAGGTTCACACTTGAAGCTACTCCGCCCGACTTGCTTAGATCACCAACGTCTCGGTTTGCAGTACACGTTCACACTAGTAGCTGCTCCACCCGATTGGCTTAGACTATCAACAACGTCGCAGAATGCAGTATACGTTCACACTAGTAGTTGCTTCAATCTCATTCACCTAGGCTATGAAAAACTGCTGAGTAGGCATTCACACTAGTGGCTATTCCAACTTGATTCAGTTGAGCTATGAATAACGTCTCATAATGCAGTGAGTCCAAACTAGTAGCTGTTCCACCCGATTGACTTAGACTATCAACAACGTCGCAGAATGCAATATGCGTTTGCACTAGTGGCTATTCCAACCTGATCCACCTAAGCTATAGATAACGTCAGGGTGTGCGATAAACGTCCACACCAGCAGCTGCTCCATCCGATTGACTTAAGCTATGATCAGCGTCTGGGCATCCAGTATATATTCACACTATAGCTACTCCCTTCGAACTACTTTTACCATGAACAATTTGGAGAACGAAGTCGTGGGAAACCTGTATTTGAGACGTTTGAGGTACATGGTATTGGATCGTCACTTTCGTTACGCGCTCAGTCGCTTGGCCCAAACCGAGAATCAGAAGAAATACGGCCACACCGTTTATTGGACGAACGAGACGAGACGGGACGAGGCAAGACAAACTAAGGCCACAGAAGCCCTAGATTTATAAGACAAAACGACTACCATAGATGGGCGACAGATACAAAGCGAATCAAATAAGACAGTCATAAATGGCAGTCAGGGTGTCAGAACAAATCACGTTAGAGGGGGCGTCAGAAAGCAACGCGAGAAAAACACTGCTCAGATAGCGCGCAGGCGTTCGACCGCACACCTGAGATCTGATTGGCTGAATGGGACCATACCACCATCTAAGACCATACCGTCCGAGCTTGGCCGATCGAACGATGTGGTGTGACACGTCTTGGCTGTCTCGTTAGGAGATGCGCCCTCTAACACATGGTAATAGTCTTCTTTGATTCCGTTGATTGTCATTACGATTGGAATATTTTTCTGCACCGCGATAGACACTTGGTGTACTACGCATCACAGTGTGACTGGCTGAGATGTAATCCGCAGGCAGCTTGATTCCATCTGTACATTGTTCTGTATGAACGCCACGCGATCTCAGTCTGGTAAGAAACAACAGCGTAGATTGAATAAAATTTACTTCCGAAGATTCTCGAAGATACAGCGGGACATGATACCCTTTTCTTACGCCATTCCATAAACATCGACGATGGAAACGACCATATGATAGCGTCATTTCCAACCATCTCTAACAGCAACGTTTCATCGACCAGTATCTGCCTGAAATCGTGCAAACAATAAGAAGTTGTATAAATGTCGCATAGACAGAGATGCTGGAAATGTTGTCATACATGTTTCACCAGCAAATGTGTCAGTGTTCCTGTTGAAATTCAGTGTGAACACTGTATGATCGTATATTTCTATTTCGACCATATCTTCGAAACGCCGCAAAATAAAGCACTCGCAGGCTACAGGATGACGTACTTCATCCTGGAAGTTGCAATAATTAAATATATAAAACTTCAAACTTGGGATAACGCCAATAACCGAATATTCTTGCGAAAATGGACGGAAAATTTTTCATCACCAAGTCAATACTTCTGGGACTTATTTGATGTACTGCGATTTTTCTACGGACGTCGCTTATTTATAATTGATGTATTGTAGGTACTTCGCCCGAAATTCCGATTTTAAAATTTCGAAAAATATTTAAAAATCGAGGATTCGCGCCAAAAGGACCGTTTTGCCTTTTGAAAGACCTTCAAGGCAAACCCCGTGAAAAGGATAATTGCCCTAATACGGATACTTATCACATCATGGCCTAGTTGGCTAACCTGATGCCTTATTACCACTGTGTAGAAACTACCTCTGGATTTGTGCTGAGTACATTTCCGATTGCAGTCACGTATTCACAAACACCACAGCTGACGTCGCGTTTGCTACATTTCCTACAATAGATTTTTGCTGATTGGAAAATGTGAACACCTAGTGGAGTTCTCGAAAAATCGAAGATTACCTTGGAGGCTTCGAAATTTGGTGTGTCGCCCGTGAAGATATTAGAGTGGAGGAGAAAACGCCGCATTTACCCATGGTCATTGGTAGGGATGCGCTTGCTTTGATTAAAAGTCTGGCGTCTCCCGATTCGACTCCTTCACTTCCGTACGATTATTTGAAGCATCTGCTACTCAGGCATGTTCAGCTTGCCAGCTTTGTAGCCGCGGAAAGTGTGAACCTCCACGCTCTAGTCGGAAAAGAAAACCGAGAGGTTCGTGTGTTTATTCTTCTACTTCAGGCGCAAG
The DNA here is from genome assembly GCA_013368495.1 of Paragonimus heterotremus. Lineage (NCBI taxonomy): Eukaryota > Metazoa > Platyhelminthes > Trematoda > Plagiorchiida > Troglotrematidae > Paragonimus > Paragonimus heterotremus. Next base: position 17,592 of record LUCH01018093.1, read on the forward strand.
CAGCAAGGTGTAATTTCGGTGGCCAACTACAACCTGAGCTAAGAGATCGGCTAATTGCAGGAATCATTGTCCTATTTTCCAACAAAGTTTTTACTACTAAAATATACATTTTTCCAATCCGCCAGAACTGTCTGTTAACAATTCCAGAATATAAGACCTGAAGTAAATGGCAAACCAGTTGTGTGATATGATGCAAACAGTGCCGGGAGTTAGGTAGACCAACGACAACGGCAGTTCGAAAAGGTAACATCAGAGAAATAGGGCAATCGAACCACATCATTTCACTCCGGACTCTGTTCAACATCGAGATAACTATAAGTCATGTGGCCATAAGCACTCTCGACTTACATGTTCACTTCCCAAGTACAAACGCTATAAATGTGGCGAGAAAAATCACATTCAAGCCGTCCGTTTCAGTTCAATGATATGTTTGGTGAGAATTCCCTAGAAAAACGGTGTCATCCGAATTACAACCCACACCTTCCACTGTGATTTCTACTAATTCTATTAAGTCTACGCACCATAAAACACAATCATCTAGTGTCAACGGTGGTTCCAAACATTCCCTTAACGTTGACAGTGGTAGTGATGAAACTTTTATTTCTATGGATTGCGTGAAGCGGCTAAAACCCTTTGTTGTCTTGAAGCCTGCTAGTATGTCTGTGAAGAGTACTTCTGGGCATGCTTTACCAATTCTTGGTGAATGTGAACAGTAGCTCGCAAATACACAGTCCATCAGTTATACAAGTTCAGCCTCTGCTGTTAATTTTGCCCCATCTGTTATTGGTCGTAAGTGCATAAAGATTTGGAAGCTCTGTAGTATTTTCTGTTGAATCATCTGAGACTTAAAATTCGGTTCCTGAGTTTGCCTCAGATTTGAATTCATTTGCCGAAGAAGTATCTTCAGTCGAGTCCGGGAGGTCAAAAAGCCCTGGAAGTTTGGAAAATAGGCAACGGCAATTGTGTAGTTCACCGTTTCAAGGCTGAAACAAGTTGGAAACAGCTATTTGAAAGCGAGAAAAGATTTCCAATTTTTTCTTGAAGTACCGAAATGCATACTAAGGGAAAAATTTATGGATCTCATCGAGCACAACAGCTGTGTTATGTAGTGGAACTAAGAAATGAATCGACAAGGTAACAAAATAATCTATAACAAATGTCTACAATAAATTCCACCACACTACGTT
>LUCH01018094.1:0-18667 GCA_013368495.1 Paragonimus heterotremus
GGAAACGTGGCCTGTTCACAGAGAAGATATCAACAGACTTGCTGTGTTTGACCATCGTTGTCTCCGCTAATTAGCTCACATTAAATGGACTGATCACGTGAGCAATGTGGCCGTTCGTCGGCGCGTATTCCGGAAAGCTCGGGATGCGCGATCAACTGGTCAACTAATCACGGTACACAGCTTGAGATGGTTGGGTCACGTACTCCGTATGTCACCTGATCGTTCACCGTACCGGGCATCATATGCTGAGGCCATCAACAGTTGGGTGGAACCGCGTGGTGGTCAACCAACAACGTGGTCAGGAAGTATGGAGACCCAGACTGCTCCACTGAGCAAAGTGGGTGGGTGTCGTCTGCCTGGATGGGGTCCTCCTCGCTAGTTAGAAGCGCTGTTGGAGATGGCAGTGCGTTGCAGTCAATGGCGTACCTGTATCCACACCATTTCTAGTTCTTCCGCTTAGTCTTCTTTTAATAATGTTCAACCCTCTTAGTAACGTTTTTTTCTAGAATATTCCACATCACTGTCGAAGTAAGCGGCGGCTCAAGCCACCGTACTTTTTAGTCAGGTTCATGGCTGCTATGATGATGTTGGTGGTGACAAGGAACCGTCCGTTTACTGTGCTAGTTTTTTTCGGTCAGACTGAGGTTTCCCAAACAGTAGATTGGCACGCGAAGTACGTGCCCAGTTCAATGGTTTTGCCGACAAGAGATCACACTCGATATGGATGCATTCGGTGGAGCCCCGATATCTGACAATCTCGTCATCCAAATGATAATTTCACAATAGTATAAGTAATCGTGCGTAAGCAGCATCCGCTGGAATAGGTCATATTTCGCGATCACCGAGCTTGTTCGTATAAATGCTCACAACGCCCGTCGCTATAGCAGATGCAGGCTGGACGATGACATATATGGCGACCCTATCCATTTATCGACGTTTCGGTTTAGCTGTCGTTTGACATTCGCATCTGGTTTGTTGCAGATCTATGTGTGCTGTTAGAATTTTGTCTTAACGAGTAAGGAGACGGGGAAATACCCCCAAACACTTCAACGTAGGACAAGCATGTTCGCTTTTTATTTTCGTTGTATGATCGCTTTGCCATTTACTTGCTAGCTCGAGCGTCTATTTTACATATTGACGACAAATCCTTTATATAATGGCTGTGTAGTTCTCATCCTTTCATTTCGACTTTTTGGTATGGAAAAATGAAGCGACATTATCACCATAAATCGCTCATAGGAAGCGCTGTCGATGTCGTAGAAAGTCAAAAACTCATGCAGTTATTTCGGCAGTACAAAATCTGTCGGAAAATGCGGCAATTTAGAATGGGAATAAATCGTATGACATGCAGTGGATAACTGTACAATTCCTGGCAACCATTTTTATAATATGTTTGCTCATATTGTGCCTCTGTAGTCGGGTTTCGCATTTCCTTAAATCCATAAATCATTCCTCATTAGCCCTTAACCTTAGAAATATTGGTATCTAACACTGACTAGTTTTGGTTTTTACATCACCTCAGCCAGGATTATTTTGGTTTTCATTTCCCGGTCTGCGTGCATCATTAAGTTAATATCTCCCCACTGTTCCTTGGTCCCCAGCTGGTGCGTAAGAAAACTCTCTATCATTTATTCTAATGGGTCACGCAAACACCACTCATAAATACCTGTAAGTTCTACTCGAAGCTGGTCGGTCGGCGCAACAAAGCAATGGCTCGTGTCTTCTGCGAGTTCTGAACACACTGCGAATGTGACACCGAATTCCCCTTAGACCCTTATCAACGACTGGGACGTACCAACTTCCGCACTCCGCTACTGCTGCACCATCTGCTGAGCTGTGCTTGTTAAGCGCCAGTTCCCTAGACCGACTTGCCGAAACTTTCGCCGAGGCGACTTCCTGTTAATCCGGAAGCGTTTAAGGGGAACGCTATGACCTCCGACTGAAACAACTGCTACTGCCGAAGAACATTTCGACTATGCCGCTGACAGGTTGAACGAAGTAATCATGGAGTGTGGTGTAATCTGTGTCTATACAAACCGATAGTACAATATTTATAGTACAGTATTATTATAGTACAGTATTTATATTACACTTGTGGTACATTTTTTACATGACCTTTGCAACACTCCCTGCTCTGTTGTAAAGTGAATACAGCCTCAATCGCGGAGAACTCGTTTTTTCCCTCTTGCGTTTATTGTATGTGATAAATGTACTTATTCGCAGACACAACAATTTATTCGCTTTACAACAATAGAGCGATTTCTACGACCGGATCGATTCAGTGTGTACCCACGCGCAGCCGGTTCTACGAAACAGTGGGAACACAAGTTCCTCAGTTTTCTCGGACCCGAAAATCCATCCAGACTGTTAACTTTGTTCAATCACATTTCCACATTCACACTTCCATATCGGATAGCAAAACTTATGAAGACGCTGTAGCACCGTAAGGAAATTTACGCCCAGTACGTGTTGACAAAATGTAAACAGGGCTGCGGTGAAAATATCGTCCAGTTTGTCCGTCCACTTAAGTTGTTGGTCAATGAGTGCACATTCAAAACGGTCACGGCAGAAGAACATCGTGACGAAGTGTTAGGCTACTCACTCGCTTCCAGAATTCAGTCACCACACATACGCTTGAGGTTGTTAGAACAATATACATTGACATTTCAGACCACTTTCGACCAGGCCGGTTCACTGGAAATGGCGTTTTAGCAATCACAAACATACAGTAACCTTTCGGCAGCCTACATATGATACGGAGTCACTCCTTCACTCTCCTTCAGTCTCGCAGATCGTTTGGAGGAGTTTTGTCAGTTCCGATATCAACCTCTCACCATCATCCTTGAAAAGAGAAGGAGGGAGAAGGTCTGGACCAGGAGCCTCATTACGCTTCACTACTTTGAGCTCCAGGACCACTTCTGCTTCCGACGGAGGGTCGTCTGGGACGCAACAACTGATCATTCAAGTCCCGTCGTCCACATGAGTTGTTTGAGGCCAGCTGAACTGTTCTTCAAAATGTTCAGCCGATCCGTCAGGTTGGCGCGACTGACTAGTAATAAGTGAACCATCTTTTTCACGTATGGTCTCACTTAAACTGATTCGATGGCCAGTACAACCACGGATCAGGGAAAAAAAGCTTTCTGCTATTCCCAGATAAGGCTTTTTGCATCTCTTTCGACTGTTCGACCAAGTAGTGCTCACGGTCTTTGCGCAAGCTCTTAGTCAGCTTGCGTTTAAGTTCTCGACGGTCATCATCATATTCAGAACTAGGTGGGATCGAGCGACGCTTGTTCATGAGGTTTATCGAGGTGACAGAAATCCAGTTATGTTGCATCTAAACAGCTTCTTCGGAGCATGCCTGTTCACAGCATGCTTTCATAGCTTCGGCGATTTGTTCCCAGTGTTTGTTAGGTTCACTCACCTGACTCGAACTGGGCAACTTGTTCACCAACGCCTTTTGGTAAGCGTTCTTTACATCCTCATCGCTCGAATGCCAGTTAAGCACCTTGCATTTATAAGCGTATGTCCTCTGGGCAAATGATAATACAAAACGTGCAACCACAACAGCATGGTCCGAGTCCAGGTGGTTGCTCCAAAGGACACGGCAATCTTTAACAGAGTGGCGCCACTTGCAACTGACTGCTATATGATCCAACTGTGTCCACGGCTGAGAAGCACACGGAGGTTTCCAATTAACACAGTGCTTCTTCCTGTGTTGGAATGCGGTGCTCGAAATATACGGACCGTGAGATGCGAACAACTGTAGTAGTATTTCGCTATTATCAGTGCGTTGTGCCCGGACACCAAACATACCTCCTAGCCGCTTCTCGTCCGAAGAAAGACGACCAAGCTGAGCATTCAAATCGCCCGCTAGTATGATGATGTCTGAGTGTTTAGTTTGCCTCAGAAGCTCAACGAGGGCGTCATAGAAAGCATCCTTGGTTGCATCCGAACAGCTGTCCGTCGGAACGTACGCCGATATAGTGAATACACAACGCCCTTCTGATTTGCGTTGACAGACTTTTACCGATGTATTGAGTCTGACGGCGCACAAGCGACTGTTCACTTGGATCCAATCGAGCAAACATTGCTCTGCTCGGGAACTCGGTGCAATTCTCACTCCAGCTTGACCGCGAGATTAAGCTTCGGCGTCACCAGAAACCCTGAGATAGAAGCGCTTGGATCGACAGTTATCTAGAGATGAGCTCAAATGGATAACCGTGCTAGAATCGTAGACTCGCGTCTCCGACACACAGCACACATCAATACCCAGACTTGAGAGAGTGCTAGCCAGAGCAGCTTGCTGACCGACTTGTTGGAGAGTGCGGACATTGAAGGCGCCAATGTTTACCAGTTGTCTTGGCCACAGAAAACAATTATCGCCCGTAGGCATATGGAAGGCAGAAGAAATAGGGGGTAAAACATAAGGAGAAAGTCGAGATCTGTTAGTAGTGTCCCTGTCAAGAGAACGATAACTTCCGATACTTCCCGGTCATTTATGCCGCGGAAGGGGGTTGGCTTGCGGGATCCCACTCCGAGTTTCTGACTCAAAAGTCTGACGTGCGAGACAACAGGATATAGGGTTTTCTTGAGGGACCTTATCCGGAGTCAATGAACCAAGAGTCTGATTCACTTGGCAGTGAGGGACTTGCCTATCCCGAGGACGCTGTGAATAGGACACTGATGTCCCATTCTGAGCACTGCTGCGCGCAGTGGATGTACTCGAGGCTACATCAGACTTTTGAGTGATGGCAGATGTTTTTCAACCGTATTGGACAATACGTCGACGGTCATGGTCAACCGTTGGGCGATCGGAGTGCTCGTTGTTTGAGTGTACCTTTTCTAGCCCCCTTCTTCCTGATACAGAAGACAGCAGTGCCACAATTATAAAAATAGTTCTGCTGTATGCCCATAGGATCGTGCCTCACTACCTAACCACTCCTACGCGGTCAGTAGTGTGATATACAGTCCAATGAGTGTAACTGCTTTTCGTTTGACTGCTGCCCTTTGGCTTGTCTGACAAGGTTGCACCTGGAAGGACCGGAGTCGTAGTGAGCATAGCCCGCTGGATAAAAACAGTCTGCAAGCCCGACCACCTTGGCAACGTATCAGCAATCCTTGGCCCTGAATCATGAGACGTCTGATGTTGTTTGTCTGCAAGACTTAGGCACCTTGATATCGATCGATTGGTTGTAAACATCTATTTTTAGTAGGTTGATACCTTTCTGTTTTCTTCTCCCCTGTTCTTGTACACGGTTTACTTTTTGCTTCATGGTTGTGTGGAAATTTGACATCATTGAGGGCCGCCGATATTTTGCTGCTGCTGCTGATGTTGAGGCTCTGATGCATCAACTCAATGTACCACGCCTTCCTATCTCTTTCTGCCCCTTCCCTGTTGCGTAACACTGTCTCTAACATCGCAGTAGACTTCGTTTCAAGGATACAAAGTAACCCTTAAGAATTCACACTACTTGTCTCTGACTTGGTGACACGAACCGAATCAACTGGAAGGCAATAAACCTTGTTTGTATTGCACAATCTATACTCGGACGAGTTAGTTATGCGGTCCGAGCTGTTGTGAACGCAAGAACAAAGCTGACTGATCTCTCAAGCCGATTTCTAAAGGCCGTCCCTATTTTTAAGTATAGGTGGTATGAAAGACGATCAGGGAGCAACTCTCCATCTTAGGTATTGCTCTTGAATGCATAAAAATCATAGCTGAACGCCAGTTTGACTCGAAAACATAAACAAGTCTGTTGTATGATATTTTACTCTGGTTTGCACAGTACTTACGTAAGGTACATTGACGGAATCAGACTCATGAACCCTTTTTCTTTTGAAAAACCTTCAAACAGTAGTTTCATAGTAGAAGCGCATTTTGTTGTAGCCACCTAAACTATAGACTATGATCATGTTTCCTGTTTCCACAGTATGCTTTCGCAAATGATCTGGAGATCTCTGTACAGATTTCCTTGTCGCGTAATTCAACATGTCTTTCGGATGAACCATTATTCTGTCGGAATATCCGACCTGTTAACAGAAGAGGAGCTTTTGATGCAGTCCATGGGTAATCGCACTTATTTTTTCTAATTTACAGTATCCAAGTTTGCCAACGATGAAATATCCCCGTTGGTTTCTAAAATGGACCGACAGGGATTTATGGAAAGGCCACTCATTGATTCTCTTTTTAAAGCTGGAGTACATCGTTGGTTTTATGACGATTTTCATCTTTAGCTTATGGGAATCGAAGTTCCAGTCAAATTTGGTGGCAGCGAATTGAACTTCGTTTCGAGTGTAGTTGCCATAGAGGAAATCGCCAAAGTCGACCCGAGCGTGTCAATTCTGGTTGACATACAAAATACTTTGATTGTTTCCTTATTAAAACGCTTCGGCACACCAGATCAACAAGAGTGTTGGCTCCCACGCCTTAATACTGAAATAGTAACTTCCTCAATTTTATAACCTTTTTTTCACAGATAGGTTCGTTTTGTCTATCAGAAGCTAGCGCGGGATCAGATGCATTCGCTATGCAAACGGTTGCAAAACGTGACGGTACTGATTTTATTTTATCGGGCTCTAAAATGTGGATCAGCAACTCTAAGGAAGCTGGGCTGTTTTTGATAATGGCAAATGCTAATCCTTCAGCTGTGAGTTGTGTTACTGAAATTGAAGTTTTTTTTCTGAATATTTGAAGGTTTTGGCTTAACGGTCATGATACATTCTTCTATCAGCTAGCCAAAGCGAGTTTCGAAAATGCTAACCAAACGTCAGGTCTCCGTTCAGGTTTATTCGTATGCCCAACGTCAAATTCGAAACTTCGTAGTCTGTTGTATTTACATGAATTTTTTCGAACCCTTAAGTTTACTCCCACACCTCTAAACGCTGCTGGCAACATACGTCGGCCAATCACGTCACTGATAATCCACTATCGATTGTTCTCCAAATATTCCTGTTGCGAGAGATAATAACTTTTCAGTCACACACACCTTCACAACAGTTCTGCCTGACGCGTAATAAACGCTGATCTGGAAACTACCGGTGAACCCTTACGCTGTTCCCAGTAAGTTCCAAGGTCATTATTAGACAATTGGTCAGCAAAGGCGGAATTTGTCAAGAGTTCCGAATGGCTTTTACATTTCGAGAGACTTTCTAGACATGGAAAAAGTATATGTGAGTTTATGACGCACATGCCAGCTAAGTTTAAGTGGCCAGTGGACTGCTCTACTGTGCTGACAGTAGAAAATCAAGGTATATCTCATGGATGAAAAGTAGAGCGATTAGGACAGATGAGTCGAAGAGAAACTCACTGGAGGAGGAAGAGAAAAGTGCTTGAACGGTTATATCAGAGGACTGTCTAAACCAACCGATCAGTACAAAGGGAAGGGCAAAAAACAAAACCCAGCTTTCATTCCGAAATCAAGTGTAGTGTAAAACCTTTCCGAGAACGACATCAAAGGCACTTCCTATGAAGTAGTTGAAAGGTTAATTGGAGGAGCCGAGGAAATTAGCCAGAATTCGCGCTTACTGATCGTGGTCGTCGTGCAAAACACCATATATGCGCACTTGAGCGTGGCTCCGAATTGTGTGCACGTAGTCATATGGCAATTCCAGGCCAGACATTCCATTACTGGCAGTATGTTGGTGATCTGGAATGTCCCAGTGCACGGCTTTGAGCTAGTTCGCAACAGGGAATAATGTAAAAGACCACGATCGGCTGGGAAACCCTTTAAACTGCCGTTCATGTGGACCCTTGTAAAGTTGTAACCATCATTAGTCTCCATATCTGATTTCATACTCGTATCCGTTGAGAACAAGCTGTAGTTGCATTTCAGTAGTTTCCACTTTGCTGACGCCTTTTCATAATTCAGTACAGTTTGTTACCTTGTATTGCGATATTGACCAACCCCTCATATTCAACGAATCTGTGTTATGTAATTTGTTGATCGTTAATTTATACAACACTGCATCATCAACGTGGGCGGCAGTGCGTCGGTGGTTCACGCTGGTGCTTAACTGTCATATAACCATAGCTGTCACAACGAGACTGGACCTTGACGCGATTTGACGGCTTGCGCATCTCGATGACCTGTTGACCTAAAGTGGACGGTGTGGCCACTACTTATAAGTACTACACCGATAGTCACTCATGCCAGGCTGGTCAATAGGTAGAGGTCTGACAAACCACTCTCCTGGTCCTCCAGGTTGGGGGTTGGAAGAAGGTTGGCATCTTTTTCCGAAAAATGTACCAGTTCTGGTACACTGCCACGGCACGACTCTACTGATTTCGTGGGCTATCTTCACATTAGGACCATTCCTCTGTCTGCAACCTGGTGTTGCACTTGGTAGCCCAGTAATTTCACCTATCCTACAACGTTCATGGGAATGAAGGCTGGAAAAAGCGCACGAACATCCAAGTGCCAGGACGTCCATTGCTACTGCGCACGGTTTTGCAGCTTGTAGAAGTAACTGTCATGAAGTTTCTGCCTCAGTTTTTCATAAGGTACCTATACATTTCACATGGATGTAAATAATCCCACCGGTTCCGTTCATGCGCCTAAACAGGTAACAAAGGTAACATTTTCTGAGGCGTCTGGATCAGACAGTATTTTTTCCTTACTTCCAGAAGAACATGCTTTTGTCTTAGCTACATCGTTTGACTCACTTTTTTCGTTCAGTTTTCTTAACGAACAACTCAGCTGATATGTGCAGAAGTGTCAGTATCTCACGCGTATAAAAAAGTATGTGACGACCCTCCCCCCGACAGAAAAGGGCAAGAAGCAAACGCAAAGACCGTGAACAGTGTCTCGATCACGAACGAACGTATCGAAATCACAAAACGGCACGAAAATCAGAGCGCAAGTATTGAAACCCGACTTTCGCAAATTAGAACCCTCCAAGTAAGAAAGAAGATTGCCTTCCAAGGAGTTTTATTTTGTGCTCAGCCCGAATGCAAAACAGTCGTGTACAGCTGCTATACTGATGGGTTTTGAGCGGCCTTGTGCGTAGACCACCCAGTGGACCAATCAGAGGCGAGCTCGAAACTCGAATTTTCGAGCATTTTGGCTGACATTCAAATTCCCGGGAATGAAAAATCCATTTTTTTTGGCAAAAGGCGAATTCTTGGGGAAAAGTTATCTTCCCCAACAAAAAGATTTATCGTACCATAGCCATTACCCGTTCTTCTATAATTTGGTAAGCTTGTGGGAAGACCTTCCTTGCGAGGTCATCTGTCAGTAGATAATAATGGAAATAATTTACCTTCTGAGTCTCTTGTTCAACACCTTGAATCCCTTGACACATTTTATTTTTCTTCTTTAGATGTTAAAATTCGGGTAATGTTCGCACGGGTTGTTCCTAGTTCAGTAGTGCATATGTGATGGCCACGACTCACTGTACCGTCTTCTCTTCCCAGTTTGTACGTTGCAACGGTCTTACGCCTGAGGTGATACCACCAAGATTATCTTACAAGATGAGGTGAATTGTTCGTTTCGTTTTACATTTTTGATACGCCTCGCTCAACGAACACATTTTTATATAGAGTGCACACAGTTTCACCTCCAAATATGCATCAAATCACCCCCAATCAGGTTAAAATGTATAAACTGTCTTCTGCAACATTTTTCGCTGGTCTTTGTCTCGACATTTCCTCACCTTGGTCAGTATCGAAACACTTTCTTATCCTCGTTTAAGGGCAGCTGGCTCCCTGATTGTTATCATTTTTCCGGCTTTCCACGTAGATGGGTGGTAATGCAATGTAATGTAATGGTGCCCCTTTACAGCGGCCATCTCTGGGAACTACGGAAGCCGATCGTTATAGGAGAGTGGTTATCTTTGGCGTGGTAAATCCTAATAGAGGCAACAGATTTCTTCTCACCTACTGCATCCATCAAGCGTCATCTTACGGCCGTCGTTGTAAGATACACCTCCGAACGCTATTACATGAGTCTCTGGTATCTAGTTTCAGTGCGAACAGCTGACTATTTGTTAATTGAGGTGCGTCCGTAATTTAGACACCTTTTTCCTCGTTGGTCTCCGACGTCTCCAATGTAGAGAATTTAAACATTCAACTAGGCAGCTTGGAGGAATACTGCGGACCCACTGAATGAGTGCTTCATATTCGGACCTTTTCTGCTACTTTGGCGTGGTGTTCAGGCTTGTGTGCTGTTTTGATCCGGTGGGCTGTACTGATTGAAACTTCTGTCCTTGCAGGTTCACCAATGTTAGATTGGCCTATGGGGAACAGCCAGACAAAAAGCAGATGTGTTCATCGTGGACAGTGTCAGTGTGCTGTGTTTTGCTTCGGTTTGCTGTTTTTCTTTCCTGGTCTGAGTTTGTTTGCATCTGTGATAGGCTTGTCTGTGGAATACTTTTTTCTCTCTCTGTGTGTTAAATCTCTTGAGATGTGATTGTCGAGCCTGTTTTAGGCTGTTGATACTGTTGCGTTTGTATGTGCGTGCATGCGTCACCTGCTGCCTTGCGGTACAGATTTTTGAGTCAAACGCTTTGGTCGAGGCCCTTACTCGCTCCCCTTTCCAGGCATGGGCTTCCTGACAGTGTTCAAGGCCCATATAAAACATGGTACAAGGTAAACGAAATGTCATACTGCATTGGCCGCCGTGCAGGATAAACCGGGTCGCTCTGTCTGCTGCACGTGGCAGGGTGAATATACGACAATATGCTACTGCCAAATTCATCCCCATCTTCCCTTTATGACGCCGCTAGCACGAATCCTAGAGCAGATAATGCCCACTCAAGTTTCAGTAAACCGAAGACCAACCTGAGACAGGCCCGGGGACGTAAGACGCTGTATGTTGGAACGTGGAATGTGAGCACGCTGCAGGATCGACGCAGCTCCACAAGACGACCAGAACGGCACACCGCACTGATCGCTATGGGATCAACGTAACAGCCTTAATTGGGTCAAGGCTTGCAGACCAAGTAAAGTTGCAGGAAGCGAGTGCTGGGTACACCTTCTGTTAAATAGGTTACCCGATGAACGGTGCTCGGAAGCATGGTGTCTGTTTCGCGGTCGCTGATCACACCGATGCTTTGGTGATAGGGAAACCGCATGGCATCAGCTTTCGAATGCTGTTCATGCGCCTGCGACTCGGTCGAGGTAAGTGTGCTGCATCTCTTAGTGATTATGGTCGAACTTTTTGTCACGCTGATGGTACAAAAGACTAGTTCTGTGATCAGCTATCCACCACAACCCCGTCGGCATCAGTGAGTGGACGACTGTTTGTTCTGGGTGACTTGAACGCTCGAAGTGGGTGCGACTCAATGGCCTGGTTGGGAATCCTCAATCCCTACGATATTCGTTCAGTCCATTTGAACGATAATCGTCTGCTTCACCTATGTGCTACTCACGAGGTGGTTATCACAAACACCCGATTCCAGCTAGGTGCGAGCGACATCACGACATGGACTCATTCACGTAGTGGTCATCACCATTTGCTTGTGATTGTGCGACATTCGTAAAGTGTGAATCACGCGAGTGATGCGCGGGGCTGAGCGTACACCGGTCATAGGCTGGTCAAGACAAAATTGTTTAACCATGTTTACAAGCTTGTTTAATGTAGATAATCCGGATAACAACAGAAGTTATATATCGAACGACTGGGGCACTGTGAGACGAGGGCTGCTTTTCAGCATGCCGTTGCCGCTCGTCTGCACGACGCTTCTGTACCTACTGCCCCCGAGGGTATGTGGCAATTCACCAAGAAACCGATCACGGCATCAGCCACCGAAACGATCGGTGTGGAGCGTCAGAAACGCCCGGACTGGTTCAAAGACAACGTGATTATCTCCGAGCGGGTGTGTCCCTTGTTCACCATCACCCCAAAGTGGTGATAATAGGGCCGTTGTGGGTAGCTGCGCGAATTTTTGCCCACCTGGGTAGCAAGTTGTCCACCGATCTGTCCGTGGACCGCGATTTAAGAGCTCATCTTGAAAGACGTGTTTGGACGAAACACAGCCAGAAACCGACCATTAACTCTTTGTCTGTCGCTCAGTGATGTATGTACTCCTGTATGGCAGTGAAGCGTGGACATTAGATCAGCGGAACATGCGCTATGTAAGCCGCTTCCATGTGCAATGTCTGACGTATCTTGAGTGTTCAGTAGTCGGACACGGTTCCGAACATTGAGGCACTCCGATGAGCAGATAAGAACGGGATGGAAACATCGTTGAGGCTGAATCAGTTTTGTTGCCTAGATCAAGTTCGAAAAGCAGTCATTATCTGGCCGAGAGCGAAAGCGTCCGGCATGCAACGGAACCACAGGTGCCATAGTTCGTGGTGACATGACTATCATCAGTTATCAACCGTCAAGCATCATCATAGACAGCGATACATCAGTGGTTCACACTGATGCTTAACTACCACACAACCACGATGAAAAAAACTATATGAAAAGAGAGAGAAAAAAAAGAAGATCGGGAGGAGGAGGGGACCTAATTTTCAAAAAATCACTACGTCTATATTGGAACATAAAATATCAAGGCGCCTACACCTTGCAACGAAACAACTGGGCTGTAAGTGAAGGCAAGGCATCATCAGCAAGACAGCTTCCTTACGGCTTTCACTGCCCCGCAACATTAAGTGCACTGACTTCACAGACAACTCGGACAAACAACAACAACAACATTCACGCCACTGAGCCCGGTTAGCCGCCATCTCACCTAACGTTTCAAGTCGTCGACTCTGTGAGTCGCGACGGCTCCAACCCGGGAGACGAACCCGATCTACAGCGCCCAACCTCTTCGTGAATGATTTCATTTGTTTACGCCAGGTCAACGTTTGTCCACCTCGCACCTTGCGCCAATCGGCCGCAGTGTCGGCAAACAGTGCTCAGTGTGGCAAACGACTAGCTGGCATCCTTAGTACATGGCCTAATCATCTAAGTCTGTGCAAATGTAGTGACTGAACAAAAGAACTTGTCTGACAATTAGTGCCAGACACCCACTTCCTAACCTCCTCGTTGTTTCACCGTTGGTACCACCCGATACGAACGATTGAACGCAGACATCAGTGGTCAAACACCTGAAGACGATTCACATCTATCCTGAGGGGTCATGTTTCGCTGCCGTGAAGTAATACAGCCCTCACTGTTGTCTGATATACGCGACCCTTAAGCTTCAGAGAGATACCTCTCTGTTTCCATAGGTGCCTCAGATTGGCGAGCACCACCCTAGCCTTGGAAATACGTGCCTCTATTTCATTCCCTACACTTCTGCCACCGCCGCTGATGCAGCTTCCCAGGTATATAAACCGGTCAACAAACTCTATGACTTCATTATCTGACATTAAATCTACGTAATCGCAGCAATCTTGCAGAAGCACTTTGCATTTCGAGGCTGCAATGCGCATTCCGAAGTACTTAGCAGAACGTGACGTAACGCTTAGCGTTGTTTGTGTTGCTTGAAAGTTGTCAAACAGCAGCACCTTGTCGTCAGCATAATCAAGATCAGTCAGCCTTCCGCCAGGTAGGAGGTCCATACTTGCATCATTTGAGTGCCGCAGACAGTCCTCCATTATTTCGTCCATGACGAGATTGAACAAAAGTGGTGAAAGGAGACAGCATTGTTGTGATTATTCATTGTTGTATGGCGGTTAGGATAGTATCAAGATGGTCAGACCTAGACGGGAAAACGATTACGTTTCTCAACGAAAACTTTCGGCAGCGGATGAGTGGCAGTATACCAGAACTGCTACTTTTTCCGGAAGGAGATGCCAACCTTTTTTCCACGCCTAACCTGAAGGACCAGGAGATTGTGGCATGTCCGAGCTTTACCTATTTACCTGCCTGATATGAGTGACTCTATCGGTTTTGTGG
This sequence comes from Paragonimus heterotremus, assembly GCA_013368495.1. NCBI lineage: Eukaryota > Metazoa > Platyhelminthes > Trematoda > Plagiorchiida > Troglotrematidae > Paragonimus > Paragonimus heterotremus. The sequence goes on from LUCH01018094.1 coordinate 13,833, forward strand.
CTACTCCATCCAGTTTAGCCCAATAGGTCATCAAGTTGCGCAAGTCGTCATATCCCGTCAAAGTCCAATCTCGTTGCGACATGACTATATGGCGTTGCAAATGCGCTGGCCGCCTTGCATTAGTGGGTCATCATCATATTATTCCCTCGGCCAAGAGACGACGAGTACTTTAAGCTCAAGTCATATCAGTGTATCTATCCTATTTTTGTTAGATTGCATTGACCAAGACTAGGGTCCTTTGGCAGCTTATCTGGTTCTCTTTTTGGAAACGAGTGTCTGCGGTCTTCTACGCATTCTTTTCTTCAGCTTTGTTGATGTGTTGAATGATGAATCGTCTGTCTGATCTTTTCGTAGTTCAGCTTTGAGTTTTATTTATCTTCATCCTCTCTAAAATGCACTAATAGGCACTCGTATACTAAAATATCTTTTGTATTAATTTTACAGTTTCTCAGTTTGGATCTTGTCATCACAGTCTCTGTGTTTGTTTTCCGAGAGACAAAAAGTTTCCTTTTCGTGCTAGCCAACTAATTGGCTAACCAGCATTAGCCGGCTCGACACAAATTCCTCATTCACACACCTACTAGTCTTATTCCTGCAGGTTCACACCAGATGCATGGTATGTGGGTGGGACCGCAAGTGGTTCATCTCAAGCCACTTGGGGTGATGGTTTGAAGTGCAGGCGTCCTTTGGCTTCGGTCACTGCTACAGGCTAATCCGTTTCGGATGCCACCAACCAATAACGAGACCACGCCGTTACCAAATCACACAACATCAACTGATTTTTTCTTTAGTTCACTTTACTTTAAGACAGTGAGGACGCACTTCTTAAAACTCGAAGTAATTGCGGAAGCATCCAAACATCGAGGAAAAAATCATCTCGGCGGGTTGTATCAAGCAAACCTTGAAAATTGCGGCGCGGCGTTCTGGAAAAGAGCCTTACCTTTCTATCTGTCTATCTCACCGTGTCCATCGCATCCATCATCCTCACAATTCTCCCTTTGTGCTCCAATTTAACGGCGTGGATAATGTCCACATCTAGTGATTGCTTGGTTGTAGAAACACCAGTTTAATATTACTGAAATACACATTTGGACGGATCGTGCAGCAGTATTCTGTTTTTACGCTGTGATCGTCTTACTGGTAGAAATTTCAGGGAATGGTTTGTCTTTCTACTATAAGGCGTAATTGACGTGTAAGCTTCCGCACAGCAGTCTTTCGCATACTCAACACCGGAACATTTATCTCTCCTCAGTGCAAGTTTTGAGTATGCGAAAAATAGTCGTAATTCCGTCGCAGTTGAATGTATCCCGGAATAGGCATCCTTTGCATGTGTTCCACACAACTAAACCGGCCATTCATCGATGCAATCGGTTTATCAGCTGCTCATCCAGCCATAGGTATATATCTCTTAGTTTATGAAGAATAATGCACTGCTTTGATTGCTCAACGATCTTTTGAGCTTCTTGAACCATTGAGCTGAACATTGGTGTACTTTGGCCGCGTGGTTTAAGAAGCCACCGATATGCCTCATCATTCAAGTAGCTTCGATGTATCGGCGTGGACATAAGAGTTTTCATTCATTCTGAGTGCCTACCTTCCCTTGCCGTTTCCTCCCTCCTTTTTACTGTAGGGCAACATTATTTCTGCCGACTTTCGGGCAGCTGGCTGTGTCTCGCTGACTTTTCACTTCTATCAAAATGGATAACTTTTTTTTTCCTATAACATTGGTATGTTCGGTTAGTTTAACCGGGAATGATTAGTTCGCAAACACTTTTGGACTGCTGTGGTTCAGACGGAACCGATTTTGCTGTTGGTCGTGAAGTCCACTGTTTCCTTAGGTGACGTTGTGGTACAGCCTGGCTAACCGATTAATGTCACGTCCACCTCTCCATTGCCTAGAGCGAGTGAAACGCTTTGGTTTCACCTTGGAGGCAGGTCTTAATTATGGGGTCGTCGACTGCTGTGTTTCCACTCGAGATGATCGGGCAATCTGACCGGATGTGACTGGGCATTTACATATACTTCACTCGTGATTAATGTGAGGTCAGTGGCGCAGTGGTCAACTTCACAAAATCGTGACCAAAGTTTTAGTTCCGGTCGTGGCAAGGACATGCGCTACTGACGAGCTTTGACGAAGGCGAAACTCGGGTCTAATGCTTCTTTTTGAAAGATACCGACTGGAATGTCTACGAGAGTGCGACGGCTGCGAGTAGTACGCTATTTATGTAAGCTAAGATCCTCTACTACTCACCTGCAAACAGTATTGGCTCTTTCGACTATCCAATGAGTATGCATCGCTGTTGTATATCCATCTCTCGAAATAACTCCTACCCTTTAGGTTCACATATCGTTCCGAATTACTCAAGTGAGGATTGTAACTTTAAGACTTCAGGAAACTGACAGCAACATAGGCAAATTTGAGACACAACAGTAAACGTGTAAATTGTGTGATAGTAGTCGGCGCGGAGGGGACTGCGTAATGGAAAGGGTGGCTGCTTTATGAGTCCTCCAGTCTTGTATGCTATGTAGAATTTAATCTTTTTGTGTAGCGGTGATCGTTGTTCTAGGTAGCCTTTATGATGAAATCCGCCGTTTGAAGCGCACTACATTTGACCTTACATGTTCTAAACATGTGTGTGTTTACTATATTTGGACATCCGACCTCTTACTTAAAGCTACTCACATGTTTTGTGGACGTCTGTATTTTTCCGCATTCACTGTGCTGCTCGTCTGCTGTTCTTACAGACCTTGTATAAGATTGGAAACTACTATCGAGACATCATTTTTTACTACATAGTTAACATTTTTCAGCGCACATCTTTACGTTACCACGTTGTCAAAACATGATTACTTGCGGTAAATTTGTTATCCTTTATTGGACCTCTCCTCTATCGCATCTAGATTTTATACCATTGTATGTCATATTCGCCGGCTAGATATTCGTTTAGCCTGTCTTATCGTCGTACGTCAGCGTACAAAGCGTCAGCTGCAGGCCGTCGCTGTTTATCACAGTGTTCTTTCGTCTTAGTTCGCAGTTCGGGTAGTGAACTGAATTCGCTCATATGATAGTGCTGAATTTTCATTATCTGCACGAAAGCAGTAACTTGACCTTACTTACTTGGAGATATTTGGTAGCGTTACTTGGGTCTGATTAGTGCTTATATGCCTCGGTTTAGGTTGTCTACCTGCTGTTAGTTTTCTTTTCGTTTCTCAGTTAAAAAGCGACTGTGATCGTCTAAATTCATTGACAATATATCATTTGTCTTTGCTCAGGGTTACAAAGGCATTACCACTTTCATCGTTCCTCGCGATACTCCCGGATTATCCATTGGGGAAAATGAGAAGAAGCTTGGCCTGAGAGCTTCTTCTACATGTCAAGTCAACTTGGACGATGTCCGTGTGCCGAAAACTGCAGTCCTGGGCGAATTGGGCCTCGGTTACCGATATGCGATTGAAATGTTGAATGAGGGTCGAACCGGAATTGCGGCTCAAATGCTTGGCTTGGCCGAAGGTTGTTTCACGCACGCAGTGCATTACGTTCGTGAACGCAAGCAGTTCGGTTCTCGTGTTTGGGATTTCCAGGTGAATACGTCTCTAATTTCTTTTCATGTTTATACTCACTTATTTGACAGTCTTACATACTTGTGACTGGTAATCGTCCAAACACTGGTACACGCATCCTTGGTTTGATTTGCACTCTCGTCAAAACTGTTGCTGAATTAACTCAGCCTCTTTGCAAGCGATTGCTGCCCACATCTCAACCTGATCGATCGTTTTGCAGCTTGATGATTCAACTTACTGTTTGCATTTTTGGCTGTTGTCTGGTTTACCTCAGAGAGAATAGTTTGATGCCCTACTTAAGGGTACTAATGTGGTCGGCTTGTTGAATAAAAAATGTCCACGGCAGCAGTGGAAAACAGCACGCGAGCAAAGTTAATTGTATTAGACAAGCACCATATTTCTACTGAAATGAGACATTTTCGGACGCTCACTAACATTTAGATCATGTTCGAGTGTAGTGAGTACTGGTGTGTTACTATGCATATGCAAGGAGTATTTCCGTAATGTCACTGAATTTCCTGCTATGCATCACACCCCGATATCAAGTGATCTCAACAACGATTGCTCCCCAGATCATGCAGTCACCTGATTCAGTTGATGCAGGTAGCGGTAGCTGTGTCAGGCTCTCGACTACCACACCCTAGTACATCACATAATGGAAGTGGTATCACCATCATCGTAACAGCCATGAACCTGACCAAAAGGTACTTTGGTTCGGTTCGCCGCTCGCCTCAACAGTGACGTGGAATATCTTAGAAAGAAAAGTTGCTAAGAAGGTTGAACATTATTAAAAGAAGACTAAGTGGAAGAACTAGAAATGGTGTGGATACAGGTACGCCATTGACTGCGACACATCGCCACCTCGGATAGCGTCTCTAACCAGCGGTTTGAGTGATCACGAGGATCCCATCCAGGCAGGCGACACCCGCCCACTTTGCTCAGTGGAGCAGTCTGGGTCTCCATACTTCCTGACCACGTTGTTGGTTGACCACCACGCGGTTTCACCCAACTGTTGATGGCCTCAGCATATAATGCCCGGTACGGTGAACGATCAAGTGACATACGGAGTACGTGACCCAACCATCTCAAGCTGTGTACCGTGATTAGTTGACCAGTTGATCGCGCATCCCGAGCTTTCCGGAATACGCGCCGACGAACGGCCACATTGCTCACGTGATCAGTCCATTTAATGTGAGCTAATTAGCGGAGACAACGATGGTCAAACACAGCAAGTCTGTTGATATCTTCTCTGTGAACAGGCCACGTTTCCGAAC
>LUCH01018095.1:0-18631 GCA_013368495.1 Paragonimus heterotremus
CGTAGACAATAACAGCGAGAAAATTTGAACCAAATTTCGAGTTACCCGCAGCTGTCACGTCGCAGGGAGTTTAGGATTTTAGGGACGTCGGAGGTGATCTCACTACATACCCAATTACATTTTTTTGCTCGGCGAACTGTGGATACGTTATAGGAGGCGCCGTGTAGTTGGTTCAATAAAACAAACAGAACGTTTTTTGCACGAGCAGTTACAGATGCCACTAAGATATTGCATTTTACTTGTCGCAAAACTTATTTCATTGTTCTACTTTTCTGCCTATCTGTCATGTCTGCGCCGACAAATAGCCGACCTTTCTCGGGAGTTACTGAGGTTCTGTGCTTCGTTTGGAATTTAACCCACTAATTGAAAAATAAGTTGTAAGTGTGAGAGAACACGGTTTTTAAATATTTTCCTTGTCATATCTCATCATACTCGTTGCTATTCTTTAGTGTGATAATTGATCCCTTACATTCGACGTATACGTCTCTAACCACATGGTCTTTAGTACGGTGCACTGGACGTTCAGCACACCAGTGCACGTAACATGTATATCTCTCAGGTCAGTGGATGGTGGATTAATGTTTCACACGTTTCCATTCATAATAAACCCTAGGATACACCTTACCAACACATAGTATGTGCACGATAAGCGAGAAAGACTATCACTACAAGTCTGAACTGATGTTGAGTGTGGTGGGATGAGATGTTTGATTTGAACAGTGTGAATGGCGTTTTAGAACATTTTGGTTGACATACCAATTTTAAGCCTGTGGGATGGTAAGTGACTTGATGTGGTCCGAGCGGTTTGCGACACTCAAACTGCGATCATATAACTATCGTCGACGTCTCTGCTGCTCCTCACGATTGTCGTTCATGTTTAATTACAAGTTTTTTCCACTGTCACCTGTTAAACTTTGCAATGTCCGTCTAACGGGTGGTTCGCCTTTCTCGCGATACTTCTTGCTTATAGTCACTATTTGGTTTGAAAGTAGAAATTCACTGGTTTCTTGCGAAGTTTGAAGTATAAACCTTGTGTAGTATCCCCGCCTCGAGATATTCCGGTAAGATTCAGTAGTACGAAGTTCGTGGCTCCACAACAGATTCTATCTCGGTTTGGTTGTTGTCCGTCCGTACCGATCACGTGAACTACTGAAATGTTGAGAGTATGTGAGGTGTGTCGATTGTTGAAGCAGTTAGCAGCAGTCGGGCACCTAGGGAGGTTGCACCGTTTTGTTGTATAACAGTGGAAAGGGAAAACTTTACGAGGAAAGTAGGGGAAAATGGGAAAAGACGAGAGAAAGAAATGACAGCAATGAAGGTACATGAGGCTATACGTGTCCGACTGTCAACGGTCATCTTGGGAGTAATCCAGTCATCTAGTTGCCTTTTAAATGCATCGACTGACGTTGCCATGACAATCATCGCGGAAGTAAGTTCCATGTCGATCAGACTCGGATAGCAAAACTATGTCGTCTGCATAAAAGACTGCTACGTGGTATAGAGATCTTGTACTTATGGCCCCTGAGACTCACTGTATCGGCAAGTGTAAAAAGAATTTTGTTGAGGTGACTCGGAGAGCGTAAGATTTTATAGGTTAATATAAGATCACCCCTCAGACGCCTGTAAGCTAGGGGGGAGTAGTTCCAGGTTTGAGAGACGGCCTTCATACGACAAGGTAAGTAGACTCTCGACCCGCTTAGTAGCCCGTTTCTGGATTGCCTCTAGGGCAGCGACGTATTTCTTCTAGTACGGCGCACATGCCCGAATGTCGACTTCCAGTGTGCTGTAGATCCGTGAGAATTTGATTGGGAAATTCCCAAGTATCCTACTAAGCATAGCTAACCTGCTGCTAGCTTTCTTCACCAACAGCATAGTGTTAGTACTAGGAAAGAGATCTGATGTAACGACGGTACCTAGGTCGCGCTCCTGGTGGACAGTGGCTAGGGTAGCATCACCGATGCGATATGTTCTAGTGCGGTGATGGCGAACGTGCAGTCTTTAACTTGGATGTGTTGAAGGACAGTGGATTTTTTACCGACCATAGATACAGGGCATCTAGGTCTCTTTGAAAGTCCTCTGCGTCTTCAACGCGGTGTAAGATACGCCACAGTTGCCTATCGTCAACATACATCATAATGGGGGAGTTACTCACGCCTGGGAGGTCGTTAACGTAGACTAAGAATAATAAGGGACCCAGTATGGGGCCTGGTGGTACACCAGTTGTGGTGTTGAACGGCCTGGATAGCTCACCGTTATCCCTAACCGTGTATGTCCGACAGGATAGGTATTGTTTGAGCTACAAACAAACCTCACTGCATAAGCCCATATCATCCAGTTTGCCCAGTAGTATACTGCGGTCAACTTTATCGAACGCTTTCATAAAGTCTAAAAACACATCATCAACCGGGAGGCGTTCCTCGGCAGCTTTTGTCCACGAGTCAGCGGCAATCAGTAGGTTGGTCCTGCATGAGTGGCCGTTTCTGAAGCCGTGCTGCTCTGGTGCCAACATTGAATGGGTATTTAGATAGTTTCTCAGGAAATCGTCTGCTATGCTCTCCATCACTTTTGACATGGCTGGTAGTCGACCAATCGGTCTGAAGTTACTGGCGTTCGTTCGATCCTCACCCTTGTAAATGGTAGAGATGACGCCGTGCTTTCAAGTGGCTGGAATACAGCCAGTATAATATGAGTGTTGGAACACACGAGCACGCGGTTCCGCCAGCTCATCAGCGCATTCTTTCAGCATTTGTGGAGGTATCTCGTCAAGCCCCGGGGACTTATCAACGCGCAGCAGGAATAACTTGGCGCGTACATTAGCCAGGGTAAAGTTGGGGGATGAACCCGAGGAACGATCAGGACAGAAAACCGTGGTGCATGGTTCCGTCTCAGCGGAGTTGCTGAAGACGGATGCATACTGAGCACGTAATGTCACAGCTGCTTCATAGAGGTGGAGAGTTCTGAAGGTCCCATGACAGACGATATGGCAGCTTTCGATCTGGTCGAAGAGGCCATGTGCCCGAAGAACCTGTTAAGACAATCGGTAATACATCGTCATCATAACCTGACCAAAGGACACTGTGGCTCGGGCCGCCGCTCACTTCAACAGTGACATGGAATATCCTGGAAGAAAACGCTACTAAGAAGGTTGAACATTAATAAAAGAAGACTAAGCGGAAGAACTAGAAATGATATGGATGCAGGTACGCCATTGACTGCGACACACCGCCATCTCAGATAACGTCTCTAACCAGTGGTTTGAGTGGTCACGAGGACCCCATCCAAGCAGGCGACACCTACTCACTTTGCTCAGTGGAGCAGTCAAGGTCTCCATATTTTGTGACCACGTTGTTGGTTGACCACCACGCGGTTTTACCCAACTGTTGATGGCCTCAGCATATAATGCCCGGTACAGTAAACGATCAGCTGCCATACGAAGTACTTGACCCAACCATCGCAAGCTGTATACCGTGATTAGTTGACCAATTGGTCGCGCATCCAGAGCGTTCCGGAATACGCGTCGGCGAACTGCCGCATTGCTCACGCGATCAGTCCACTTAAATCGGCGATAGATCTCGCAAGTGATACTTGGTGAGCCCTGCGGTCGGCGCGTACAGCTGCTGTGTATAGATTACGACAGCATCTGTATCCCAGGTATGAGGCACCATTTCCTTTAAGGAAAAATGCATCCCACAGGGCCCGCTTCTTCTTCGTTAGACGCTTGGTCGATGGTTTGAGCCAGGACGACTTACAGGTAGGGCGTGGATTATAAAGTGGAACTGAACTTGTTATCGTTGTGTTTAGGTGTGACATAATACGCTCTGGATGTTCGTCTACCGTGCTACCTTCTCCAGGTGGTGGCCAGTTAGCTTAGGATAAATGTTCTCGCATCTTTCGAAGGTTGGCTCGTCTAAAATTACGTCGAGCCGACAGTAAGGGGCAGATGATCGTGACGTCGCATATTAAGCGGAAACTGATTGTGGCATGGTCGCTTGCACCTAGTGGCGAACCAACCTCGACTATATCCACCATATGGGGCTCGGTAGTTAACTCCATGTCTAGTCGGGATGGCCTGTGACCTTCTCTCCACCTTGCGGGTTGACTGACATGCTCGGTGAGTCCTACCTCCTGCACGAGGTTGTAGAATTCAGTGGCCGCAGCACCAGACGTTAGCCCACTGGAGAGACCTGCATGCTGGAGGTTGAAGCCCCCTGGAACGGTGGTGCAATGTCCGGGGATTGCGGTGACCCGTCTAATGGCACTGTGCATTCTTGCACCCTATTTTGAAGCTGCAGACGGGACACGATGATTTGTGATAAGTGAGGTGTCCTAACATTTATACACAGGGACTCTTCAAGCGAAAGCAAGGTTGGGTCTCTGTTTAGAGCTATGCGTAATTCAGCACCAACGTAGACTGCTACGCCCCCACCTCTGCTGGCTAGTCGGTCCTTACGCATTTCTGTCTCACGATCGGATATGTTAGCCATGTTTCCGCTACACCTACGATCCTGGACTTCTTTGAGTCGACAGGCTGTCGCAGTTCCTCCACTTTGTTTTTTTAAAGAAAGAATAGTAGTAAACATACACCACCAGCTAGATACGTGTACCTGCGTACCCTTATCTGGGATGGTGTCTGCATTCAGATGTGTAACGGGTACTACCTGAGCTAGGCCGACCTTTTTGAGGTCGGCTGTACCAGGTTTTTTGGCTGTGCGGGAGATGGTGGGCTAATGATGGCCTCCGGCATCTCGGTCATCTTTACCACACTTGCCACCTTGGGAGGTATACAAGTAAAAGGTGTTTCTTAGTTTATCTGCGTGAGGTCGGATCTCAGATGGGAAGCTGTTTTTTTAGCGTGTACCACTTCTGGTAAGGGTGAAATCACGACGACTTTCTGTTTGCACCTCTGCAGTCCTATCGTTCATACTCAATTGTTCGCCCATATCCTGTGAAAGATGTATAAAATATATTTCGAGTTGTTGCATTGTGGACGTGTGCCGCATCGAGATGGTCGGATAACAATCCTCCCGGCTGTTAGACGAGTCGCATCAATTGTAGAGTGACGGGTAAGTCGAAACGTCGACGTGTCACAGAATAGTGCAGGAGTGCGGTACTTGGCACAGTTTGTGGTCTTATCATTCCTGGCCCAAAAATTCATAAACGGCCTCGGACAGCTAAACCCATTTAAGAGGGAGAGGGAAGATTACCTATCGGAAACTACTGTCAGTTAGACAGATTGATGGTTATGAAGTTACGTTTGGGCTTGCGTGCATCTTGTTTGTGTACGGGCGATTTGACGTTGCTACTTCGACACCATAGATGAAGTGATGGGTTATGTGTAGGCGTACATTGTTATCGAATAAACCAGGTAAGAGATAGCTTTCGAAAGAAAACATCTGCCGCGCAGGCATTAATTGAAAAGCGAATTATTTCAACAAAAAAGACACCAATGGGGGTCATACAGCGCAGGTCTTAGGAAGTGCGAGTAGATTGAGAACACAGAGTGAGGCCACTCGTTCTTCCAAAACGGCTTGGAGTACAGGACCGCGACGCCAGTGGAGGTGTTGCTCTATAAGGTACAAATTCGGTCAGTAGAACTCTACTATGTGCATAGTAGGCGTCTGCATGGTACACTCCGTTTAAATGTAGAAGCTCGGATTGATTGTCTCTGTTGGAGGCTCGAGTGATCATATAGGGCAGTATGAAATCACTTCTCAATCTTCTGGTAGCAAGCTGAAGAGACCAACTTTTCGGGTAGCCCATGTGTTTGGCTCTTTCAAGCCTCCCACTATTTTCGGGGCCCTAGGTTAGATCAAGTACAGGATTTCCGCGTCTTTTTAAGTTGAAAAACGCACGCGCATTTACTAATCTGAAGCTGAGAAAACCATCCAGCCGGGCACCGTTCTAACACACCGATGAGCCTGGCTAGCCTGGCGTTGGCTCTTTTCACAAAAGATTTGTTAAGAGATAGGTCAGGCGTTATCAAAGTGTTCTTATTCTTTTCCTTAATGACCATGGAAACCAACATCCCCAGCGCGATATATTCTGTTACTTGGACACCTAGCGCGTTTGACTTGATGTTGAGGGGAAATCGGTATGTGTACTTTAAATTATTTTGGAAGCTTTCGACATGTTGCACTCCTGTCCTCAATGTTACGAGCCGTAATTGTTCAGTGCAGTGATACGAGCCGTTTCTAAAACTCACCAAGACTGCAATACTTGTAACCATTATTCCCGTCGTTAGATATTTTGATGTGACCTTCGACGAACGCCTTATTTTGCCCACACGAGTCCGGACTGCCAACATTTTTCGTGTTTCTTGTACATTTACTTGATTTTGTTAATTGGCTTGCGCATATGCGTCAGGCACCAGTGTGTGAAGACTTATCATCACGAAAGTCTGTCTTGGTCATTATTCATTATTTCTTTAAACCATAGAGTTAGCATTCCACCCTGTGTATCACATGCTGGTGTACTACTTTTATTGATTTGATAATTGATGCACATGTGCCAGGTTGCATTCAAATTCTTTCGCTTTTCTTTCAAAGTCGTACTGGTGTTAGCTTCTGTGAAAAACAAAACTGCTCCAGCATCGTTGTTTATAAAATTAGAGGTATAACGCATGAGAAATACCATGTTGCGCAAGAACTACTTACGCCAAGCAGGTTTTGATATAGCTGCGCCTAAAATTGCGTCAGAGGAGAACCATTCCACCATGCCACCCATTAACCTATTGAAGATTCGAGGTGCTGGTTTAATTTCGTATGTGTAGCCTTGCGGTCCATTTACGTCTGCAAGGACGGAATGTTTTCTGCCAACCATTCAAAAATGAGCAACTAACATGGAGTCAGGTTTCCATAAAATCCTCCATATTCGTGTGAAAAAATTTCTAGGCCGGGTTCGTTTGTAACTTCGTCATGGACTTTGTGTACACCTTTGCGTTACTCTTTTTAAACACCAGATTGGACTGCTGATTCGAGCAGTAACCGGAAGTAAACCCGCAAAATGTTTAGACATCTACGTATTTCTCTTCATACTTGCCACTACATCTCACTTCTTTCGGTTCTGTGATGAAAAATGGGTTAGATTATAGTGAACTATCGATGTCTTGTTACGGCCCGTCTTGTTTGTGTTGGGTGTTAATAGAATGCATGCACCTGGTTTAAGGACATCATCTTTCAAGTCATTGTTTGATTGCATCGAGGTCTTGGAAAGTTTTGGGTTCGTCGGAGTCCCAGATTTTGGAACCCAATGTTATGGACTCTGGATTATCAATCGTACAATTACCGGCTCGAATTCGATCGCCGCGACTGTTCATGTGTTGGTTTGGGAAGCCTGCCAACATACAACCCTCAAATGCATCTAGCCATCGAAAGTATTTTTCTGTGAATCATCTATATTGTTTTAACGTTGTAGCCGTCTGAGAACTGACTCTTCGGTCGTGCCCGCTGATACGTTTGCGGTAGCGGTGGGGTCATTCACTCGAAGGTCCGGACTCATACTCACTTTAGTAATTTGGATTCGGAAACATTATTGTTCTCTAGTTGCATCAGAGACTTCAAGTTCGACGGTAATCATTTTTCTATTCGTATGCATACAGTCGGACGCTGTTTAGTCAATCTGTTTCGGAAACTACGCCCTGTTCTTCGGCTCGCTGTTTTTCACTGTTTCCATTGTTTCGCTTGCGACCTTCAATCTCTTCCTCTGGCGGGTTTTTGTCGGTTTGTTCATTGTTGTTTCTTGTGTTGCCGCCTACAAGAGCTAGAGCCTTATCTTAGCTCTTCTCAGCTCTACTGCCTGTGTGTGTCGCGTCGGCGTAGTGCTGCTGTTTGACCTGGTGTTCTTTCTTGCACTGATTTTTGACAAACGGACGCGTTTGCACAACGACGAACAGATCTAAAATATTCTCTGAAAAGTTTTTGTCGCTGATGTATACTTCCTCAATAGAAAGTATCCAAGCTTTCCACCCTAATCCGGCCGGCGTTTCCATCTACTCTGTGCGTAAAATTTTACTCGCATCTTTTCGTGGACTCTGAAACATCGATAGGTTGCTAAATATGTGTCGATGCTGATTTGAATGACACTAACCAAGTTTCACCATTAGACCTACTTCCAGTTACTTGCGGTCTCCACGTAGTGAGACTTGAAGGTTTACAGGAACACATTTTTAAACCTCAGTTATACCCATCGGTACTATGGCCATGAATGTCAATAGTCCAGCACAGTATAAGAAACAGAAGCCAAGTGTAAACAATGGAAACTCGTAAAGGAATGTAAATAATCGTACAGATTAAACCTCGTTGTTGATTGTGGTATACTTTCATGTCCGAAAATGTTTCTAACCATTAGTATGCTCGGTGACAATCCCCCCCCCAAATCGGGCATGCGGTACCTGCCAGTCTTGCTTTGTTGTCACTGCATATGTCTTAAGGTAAGTGTAGTTAATGGTGTAACTGCATGGCTCGGTGTCTTCACTACGATCAGGAAGCGGTTGGATGACATTTAGCATTTGGGTGCGATACGCTGATAGTGGTGACCATTTATAATTACATGCACCCCGCAAACGTATATTGGGTTTTGCATTCTGACGATAAAATTCCTTCACACAGAAACCTCCATGTGCAATCTCATCAGCGTTGTAACTTGTTTATATCTCCAACAGTTACCGGTGACACGACTCCGTCAAACCGCTCATTTTGAAGTAGCCACGCAAACTTCTTCCATGTTGCTATTTGTACATGCTTTGTATCCGTTTTATCGTTCGTCCAGAAAGAGCATCTGCAAATGTAACTAGTCGGTCGAAAGTGTGATGACAAAGCTGCTCGGAATCCTTGTCAGACGGAACTGATACCTTAATTGTTCACATCACAGCAGCAACGTGTGCAAAATAGTGTTGGTCAGAGTTTTAAACAGCTGCGTGAGTTCCTCGCGTGATAGTGTACCCTAAGGAGGCACTTGAGGTACGGCAGAATCAATTTTCTGTTTAATGATTAACGCATCGTATTATAACTATATAGAACAAAGTTAGTCTGCGAGCTGTTTCCGAGCTCAGTAACGAGACTAAACACACATTCGAGCTATTCCCTCGGTGATTCATGTTTGTACTGGTCGTCAGCACGGAGTGGGTTACATCGTGCTTGTAATGTTGACCCTCGGATTTACGATCTGCGGCTGTGATTTGATGTGCGGTCTGATTAATTTGAGAAATAACTCCATTGACACGACGTTACCGACTCAATTGTAAACAAGTACTATATTTAATCGATGTTCCTGACGTCATCCGTGATCCACGTCGTCTCTGAAGAAAGGCGTGAACGTACATGACGGCCAGTTGGCATCAGTAAGGTTGGCGTGACTGATTTGTCTATGGACTAGTGACAGTCAGTGAGAAAGTAGTGAATGTAGTGAGGAAGTTATCTTGCGGAAGTTGTCTTATTTTTATTCACGCTTGTAACCCAACCGTTGGCGTAAAAAATGTGGGCATGTCGGTTTTAATTGATCGAGTTAAGATATTTGTCTTGTGAGTTAGGCACTACTCCCAGTTTTTCTCTCTGTGAGGGCTTTCTCATTCTCATGATTGTATACTGGCAAAGCATGTAGCTGATGATATCAAGTATAGATAACTAGATTTACGAAATCGGTCCCGTCGACCTCTCATTTTTTATTACAAGACTAGTACTGTTCTTCTTACGCTTATTTGGCGATCAGGCCTCATCATCCACCACTAATATTACAGTTGATGGTGATTCGTTTAAAACTGAAGTGGTTTTAGACTCAAAATCACTGAAACGTAATATGGATCTAGACCCAGATCATTTTTTCTCTATTCTCCCCGCAACAGGCAGTGGTGGACTATTGCTCGGGTTTTTTTTCTTTCTGTTTCAAATAGTAAACTTCGGTTGCCTAACCTTCACACCGCAAAATTTTTGCTGTTCCACCATTGTTACCATCGGCAGCAACATATAATGTGGTTGACACGGGTGCTGTACGCGCAGAAGTATTCCGTAGCTCACGGTAGCCCTTGGTAGCCAAGTCCGACTGCTCACTGGGTTATAACCTCGTGACCTGCTTGTTACGATTGCTCCTGTCCAGGTTTGGGCAGTCCAACAGTACGCAGTCCACGTTACTCACCATGTCATGCAGCTTTGAAGGCTTTGCTCGTTTTGTGAATTGTGTCACGGTTAGCGGTGGTGTATAGAAGATTCTTCTTACGTATTTCCTAAGGTCGACTAACATTTGTCAGTTGCTAGCGCTAACGTGGTTTCCGACGGTTATCGAAATTGGAGTGTATAACGCGTGACAGTACTGTTCGGTAGCATCTCATGGTCATTCTGTCTTTATGTTATCTCGGGATGCGTCGACAGGGTTGATTTGCCGTCTGTGTTTGAGGGAACTACGTGGGTAGTGCACATGTATTAACATTGAATATCTCCCAGCACGCGAAGCATTTTTCTTTCATCTGTGTAAGTGACTCGAACACGATCTTTACATGCCTGCATAATGCTTGCGATATTGGATCTTGTTTTTTTCACTCTAAGTATGACGAACACATTGTAGTACTTAGAACTGCTCGTGATCTGGTTTACGGGCCTAGGTGAAGTTCTTTTCGGCTGGAGTTAAAGTCATACCGCCGGATGAACAAATATGACATGTGTAACTGAACGTCCGAAACAGTAGTGGACATACTGTTATACCTTGTGGTGACCTTCAGTACCGGTCACTTCCACACTCTGAAAATTTAAGCTTGCGTTATAAAACTTAAAAAGTCATCTTTGTTGCATTTTTCACTTTTCTATATTCCAGTCTTTCTCTCTTCTTTTGCTTTCTTTGTTCTATAGTTTTGAATAATTGTCGAAAGTTTGGTTAAATGAAATGTGAGGATGATAGGTATTCATTTTGACGTTTCGAATCCACGGTAAGATCCGTTTCTAAACGAAGAATGGAGGTGGGTTTCGAGCTCTTCCGCGTGTTTATCACTTTTTTTTTACCACCAATGCAAAATAGTGAGTATCGGAATTGAAATCTAGGTAAAAGTGAATGAAGTCAAGGACCAACCACTGTTTTAATGTGACCAATCCTTTGCTATTCCCCCCGTTTGATCTCGTACCCTTTGTTGGTCAGCAGACTGCTCTGACAAGTACTTCCTCAGTTCTGAAATTCGATGTGTGCTGCGTACCATAGACACGAGTCTGCGACTCTAGCACCGTTATGCACTTGAGCTCATTTCTAGATAACTCAATCCAAACGCTTCTGTCCCAGGTCTCTGGTGACGCTGATAATCTCCTGGTCAACCTGGAGCAGGTGTCGCACTGAAGTCCCGAGCAGAGCAACGTGTGCTCCGTTGAGTCCCAGTGAATAGGCGCTTATGCATTGTCAGACTCAATAAATCAGTTAACGTCCGTCAACACAAGTCAGAGAAGCGTCCTATCCTCATTATATTGGCATACACCCCAGCGTATAGCTTTTCGTGTGCTACCAAAAATGCGTTCTGTGACGCAACCGTTGGTCTTATAAAGCAGATTAAACACTGACCTCATCATACTTGTGTCTGTGAGGAAGTACATTTATCTCATAATGTATGCAGAAGGCAGAAAACGAAGTTGCCGCAATGGAGACGTTATTCACTTCACAACAAAGCCGGGGGGGGGGCTGAAAAAAATCAAGTAACGAATATGTTAGAGCATGTAATGTAAGTGTAATACTGTCACCTTATATAAACAAATTACACCACATTCACCATCGCCCAGATAACAAGATGCAGCATTTGAAGTGTATACAAAATCAAACGTAAACCGTAGGAAAGTACTCGTTTGTTGTTTTTCTTCGAGATCACGTAAACTATCGGAGCAGTTTGGATCATTGCTACACAATTTGTTGGAATTTATCAACTGTCTGTCTGCCAAGATTCCTGTTGAGTTAATGTGAACAACTGGAGTCGAATATTCATCAGATTGATCGGAATTTTCCCCTTTGGTTACAAAGTAACGAATAGCAACGGTGTCTTCACTTTCGTTAGTAAAACGTACGTGAACGAATTGCTGATTACAATCTAGTAACTCCACTTCTTCCACCACTGGGTTAAATTTCGATTGACGAACATACTTCCGAAGAACTGGATCAGGTTCAGTGAGAGGAGCTGATAATGTTGTATTGGACGTTGTCTGCAATTATATGCGAACACTTGCTCCTATGGAGTAGTATTGGTTATTGTACAGAGCAAAGATCTTGTAGGATGTAAAGCATCAAGTAGTACACCCTCTCATTTCACAGCAGGAAGGTCTTGCAACCCTGAAAGAAAGTGTGATGGCACGCCAGAGAGTGTTGTTGCTCTGATCGACTTGTCCGTTCGCTTGTGAATTGTAAGCGATGGTACGACTAGATGCTACGCCTCTTCAGAAAATTTGTCCGAAGTTCTGCTGGTAAGAAAGATGCTCGTCTGTCCTGTCGTATGTGTACGACGGCGTTCCGAAAACAACTGCCACAAACTGCATGATTCTTTGAGGAGTCATATCAGGACAAGCAAAAGCGAAGGGGAGATGAGGGTACTCTTCGATTTCAATGAAAATTCAACGTTTGCGGCTCACTGATGGCAGCGGTCTCCTGAAGTCTTCACTTAGCCTCTCAAAAATTTGGGTTGCTTTTATAAGTTTGAGGGAAGGAAAATATAAATGGGATTTTAATTCGCAAATAGCACATTTGTTGGCAACAATACTGTGTAACTTGTCTGTAGAAAATAGATTACGAGAACGCACAAAATACAACAGAGCAACACCAGGATTACACAACGATTCGTGTGAAAGTTTCAAATCGGGACCTGGCTGTAAGGAGCCACCATAACCGCGGAAAAAAACATCAACAACTTGGTTATCTTCCCCAGGAAGGTAAATGGTGCCATAATAATAAAGAGGGAGCTCGATCATCCAGCCCTGGATTTTATCGTTGTTTACTTCTCCTTTGTGTGTTTGGTCGAACATAACTGCGATTCACTGTTGATCACTTACCAGACGAATGGCGTTCGAGGAGATAATCTCCACTTCCAAATGGCTTCTAATCTTGCATAAGCTTCTTTGTCAACTGACGAGTGGTGTTTCTCACTATCATAGGGCGTTCGATGGGAGAACTCAGACAGTTTGCTATTTTGATCAAGTGTAACAGCAATAGAAACATCGGGGACATCCGTTTTAACAACCAAGAGAAACATTGATTCAATTTTAATGACAACTGCCTATTTTAATCACTTTTTCAATTTTTAAAAGACGGTTCGCGCATGAGCTTGGTCGTCTTACTCCAGAGGAGAAGCGGCTGGACGGTATGTTTGGTGTCCGGGCATAACGCACTGACAGTGGCGAAAGACGGCTACAGCTGTGCGCCTTTCATGGTCTATATATTTCGAGTACCGCATCTCATCACGGGAGAAGACATTGTGTCACATGAAGATTGTCCTGTGCTTCTCAGTCATGGACGTAACTCATCATCATCATCATAGGCAGCAATACATCAGTGGTTCACACTGATGCTTAACTGCCACACAACCACGAAGAAAAACGAAGCAAACCTTGTATAAGAAGATAATAAAGTGGAATGGGACGTGAAGGGATTTAACTACTAAAAATAGCTACGTCTATATTCAAACATACATCAAGGCGCCTACACCTTTCAGACAAACAACCGAGCTGTAAGTGAAAGTAAGGCGTCATCAGCAAGACAGCTTTCTTACAGCTTCCACTGGCCCGCGTCACTAGGTGCACTCACTTCACAGATATCTTGGTCAAACAACAACATTCACACCATTAAGCTCGGTTGGCCACCATCTCACTTAACGTCTCAAACCATCGAATCTGTGAGTCACGAAGGCCCCAGCCCGGGAAACGAACCCGACCTACAATGACTAACCCCCTCGTGAACGATTTCATTTGTTTACGCCAGGTCATCACCCGTTCACTTCACACCTTGCGCCAGTCGGTCGCAGCGTCGGCAAAGAGTTCTCGCTGTGACAAACGACTAGCTGGCCTCCGTACTACATGGCCTAACGATCCAAGTCCTCGCGAATGTAAGAATTAAACAAAAGAATTTGTTCGACAATCACTAGCAAATACCTGCCTCTTAGCTTCCTCGTTGCTCACTCGCTGGTACCATCCGATACGACCGATTGAACGTAGACGTCGGTAGTCAAATACCTGAAGACAGTTCACTTTCTCTACTCCGAGCGGCCAGGTTTCGCTGCTGTAAGGTAATACAGCCCTCATTGTTGTCTGATATACACGATCCCTAAGTTTCAGAAAAATACCTCTCTGTCGCTGTAGGTGTTTCAGGTTAGCGAACATCACCCGAGCCGTGGAAATACGCGCTTCTATTCCATTCCCTACACCTCGGCCGTCGTCGCTGATGCAGCTTTCCAGGTATACAAACCGGTCAACAACCTCCATGGCTTCATGATCTAACACAAAGTCTACGTAATCAGAGCAATCTTGCAGAAGCACTTTGTATTTTGAAGCTGCAAAGCGCATTTCGAAGTATTTAACAGAACGCGAAATAACGTTTGGCGTTCTTAGTGCCACTTAAAAGTTGTCAAACAGCAACACCTTTTCAGCATAATCAGGGTCAGTCAGCCTTCCACTTGGTAGGAAGTCCACGCCGGCATCATTTGTGTGCCGCAGGCAGTCCACCATTATATCGTCTATGGCGAAACTAAACAAAAATGGTGAAAGGGTACAGCCTTAATGTATGCCGCTCGTTGCACTTAAACTGACATAATACGCCGTAACCCCTAACCTGAACTGAAGTATGTGAATAATGTGCTGGCAGTATGTTCACATACTTAATCGGTACACCCTTGCGTCTAAGCGACTCTACAAATGTAGATCGATCCACCGAATCGAATTCACCTTGATAATCAAGAAATACGGTGATTGTTGGCAGACGGTACACACGACACTGTTCCAAAATTTGACGAAGGGTAAAAATGGGATGTATACATCTCCGCTCAGGGCGAAACCCTGCCTGTTTTTCTCTAGTGTTTAACTCCCGAGCTGCAGTTAGTCGACGAAGTATAATGGATGCCGGAACCCTAGTAGTTATTGGTATGAGGCTAATTCCTCCGTGGTTTTCACAAGAGCCCCGGGCTCCTTAAATATGAGAATTATTACCGAGTGACCGCGACACAGAGAGATGGTCTCTGTTGTCCGCACAATTTGAAACAACTGCGTCAGGGTCTTTACTAACGTCTGTCCACTTTCTTTGAAAAATGCCGGCACGAGATCATCCGGACCAGCAACCATATTCCGACTGAGAGCCGAGATGCAATTGCGAACCCCAGTCTCAGTGGATGATTCCAAATCTACCGACTCAAGTTTGGCGGCAACACAGTAGAAGCAGGTGGCCAGCCAAATTGACTCTCAAAGTGTTATACTTATCACTAACTTTCTGGACTCATTATAGACGAGTGTGCCATCTGCCTCGCTGATAGCATCACTGACAGACGGTCGCCTGGGACCAGTGGCACGGGTCAGCTTAAAGAGTTTGTCGCTGTTCCCGGAAGCAAAGGCGATTTCCATTTCCTTAACATTTTCCACTAACCAAGCCTCACGATCAGCCTTTAGACTACGTTTTAGTTCCCTATAGATATCTCCTCTAGATTTGTTATGTGAATTATTAGGAAGAACATTCCGTTTGGCTTTTAACAACTCCAGCGATTTCTCCGAGATCCAATATTTATTTAGATCATGTATGGTTGTGCCGCATGCTACAGTACCTGCTTTCCGAGTGGCCTGTGAGATTTGAGTCCAACAGTTTATAGGATCTTCGGAGTGAGTACTACTAGGGCAGTTTTCTAATCTGGTTTGACACTTATAATTTACCGATGGTAAAGCCAGTTTCCATCACCTAGTCGTTGCTGTTGGTGGGGTCGTTACCAGCAAAAGTAAGAATAAAACGACAACATACCAACGCATTATCTGAATCTAAGTACATGCTCCATTAAGAACGACAGTATTGAATGGAACCTCGCCACTTATACCTAACGCCTATGTGGTCTGTCTGAGACCACGCCTAATTCGAAGAGGATAAGCCCCAAGTATAGTAATGACGTCCGCGTTGCCTAAAACTAATGCTCGGCGCACACCTGTAACAGCCACCCGCCATTACCCGAACGATGTGATGCTATCCCACATCTGCTACCTAAACGAGACTCGGCCTCACCAAGGCGGCCGACCTAGGCAGTCATATCTCCAGCCAGAACGATCATATCAGAACCATGTGCTGACCGAAAGAGAGTGACTAGATCCGAATAAAAGGCGTCCACAAAATCAGTATCACTACAGTCAGTTGGAGCATAAGGAGACAATATAAAAAGATTTCTGATGGTTTTGCGTCTGGAGCTGGCCTAAATAAAACCTGCCGAACGGAAGGCACAAAGTCCACAGTTAACAAGAGTCAAATCTACTAATGCGGCTGTCGTGCTGAGGACCATACTTACTCCAGCCTGGCTTGTAGACGGCGGCTTTGAAATCACCCGAAGTATATATCCCGCATCGAGTAGACAATTCGGGTGCTGTTAGTTCTATAGGTTGACTCCTGTCTTGGATTCTAGTCAGTTTGTTGGTAGTGTGGTCGTTTCTCTGGCAGTAAATTAATTCGGGGCACATAGGTGAATTCCGACCATGCGTGGGTATATGCCAATTCAGCTTTGCTTTTTGAAAGGAGATCCAGTCGTCCTCAGACAAACGTGTATACATTGACAGATATGTCATTGCTCTATGATTGCCAAAGTGCTCTTGTCTTTAACATAATATCTCATTCCCCGGACAAAATCGAGGCACGTTGGGCATATGTCCAGCATGTACTGTGTGTAGGTGATATAACTGTTCATTCAGCTATCAAATACTGTTTTTATGCGGTCAGCTGAACATTTTGGTGATCGCCAGAGTAATCCATCTGGCAGTGGATACAAGGCAGTTAGCAATGCCACTTGCCTGGATTTCTAAAAGCCACTGCGCATGAATCGCGAGGCCTGATAGACGCAGCGTGCTATCGGAATAGAACAAGTCGTTGCCACCGGGGCTTCTCGCAGCTTTTCCCGTCCCATCTAGACAACAGGTTGCAGGAAGCCTGGTTTGGGTGAGGCAATATGCGAAGTCAATGGCGAACTTGTCCATAATCCGCAATGATGCTTAAGACGTCAGACTAAGCGCTTCCAACGGCAGTCCAACGGGCCACAAGCATCAGTGGCCGCATTTTCAGATGTTTGTTGTGTGCATTGGTTTGTTGACGTTTCTGCGTCTTCGGAAGCAGAAGTCTTACTTAAGATCAAGTTCTAAAACTGTCGAAGGATACCCGTCCTAGACGGACTTCTTCGTTCCCATTTTGTGTAGAGAGCCCCGTCCTGATCAAAATGTTGGTGACTCTGAGTTGGCGGTGCTGTTCTAGGGGTCTGGCTAGCGTCATCCACATCATGAAAGAGGTTCACGCGCTTCGGGTTTAAGCTCTCGATGGAATAGCCGGGTTTCCGTTGCGCTGTAAATACTTGCAGCGATTGTGATCATTGTGACCAAATGAGAGGCGCGATTATTCCACCACTCGGTGAAATATCTCAGTGCTTCGATAAGGTGTGGCCAAAGTCCACAGTGAGTGGGTTACGGACAATACGTGCAACCGAATGAGCTATTTCTCAACAAACTGGAAACAACGGAGGAGAAATATCAGGCAAAAAATTCACGACAGGAAGTGTTACACATACAAACCAGACAGAAGTGCACACGATGTGTGAGTGGACTGGAATTCCGGCTCCCGTGGCGTAGAGATGTGTTGAGTTGGACAACACAAATCGTGCTTTATTGGACGACGTTTTCCACAACTGTACTTTGTAAACTAGGCTTAATGCGCCAGCAGCACACCTACGGGGAACAAGGTGGTTTTCGCGTCCTGGCCGTGGTTGCATCCATCACATTTTTACTCTCCACCAGATGCTTTGTCTCCGCTGTTTGTATAGAAGGGCCACACTTATATTTCTGGACATCAGAGTGATCTTTTGATTCGGTTGGCTAAGTTGCATCCTGGAACTGTCTATCGAGGAGAGGGTATGCCTGTTAGGTACACCATCATCATCGTCATAGCAGCCATGATTGTGACCAAAAAGTACTGTGGCTCGGACCGCCGCTCACCTCAATAATGACGTGGAATATCCTGGAAGAAAACGCTACTAAGAAGGTTGAACATTAATAAAAGAAGACTAAGCGGAAGAACTAGAAGTGATATGGATGCAAGTACGCCATTGACTGCGACACACCACCATCTCAGATAGCGTCTCCAACCAGTGGTTTGAGTGATCACGAGGAGCCCATCCAGGCAGGCGACACCTACCCACTTTGTTCAGTGGAGCAGTCGAGGTTTTCATATTTCGTGACCACGTTGATGCTTGACCACCATGTGGTTTCACCCAACTGTTGGTGGTCTCAGTATATGATACTCGCTACGGTAAACGATCAGATGGCATACGAAGTACGTGACCCAACCATCTCAAGCTGTGCAACGTAATTAGTTGACCAATTGATCGCGCATCCAGAGCGTTCCGGAATACGCGTCGGCGAACTGCTGCATTGCTCACGCGATTAGTCCACTTAATATTGGCCAACTGGCG
>LUCH01018096.1:0-18716 GCA_013368495.1 Paragonimus heterotremus
AAATTCAAGTGGATAAAGATCAAGAATTTCAGGACGAGACTCGTAAGATAAATATCGCAAGTCAACGACCATTTTGGTGGCTACTCGCTGGACACGTTCGATGGCGAGTATGTCCTTCTTCAAGCCGGTGTACACGACTTGATTTGCATACTCAAGCAATGGTCTAATATAGACCCCGTATAGCGATTGAAAAGCATGTCTGTCTGTTTGAGGAGAGGCTCTTTTTATCATCCCGAGGTTCCCAAATCCCTTTTTGGCGGCCATCTGGTGGTGATAAGAGAGTGACAAACTAGTCGATAGCCAAATCCCTAGGTCTTTTTTTGTGGTTCGTTTTCGTGATATCCGTTATGCTTTGTACACCATGTATCACGAATAGGTCCCCCGAGTCTCTTTCAAGCGACATATGCGCACACTTGTTGTCGTTTAGAGGTAGACTACAGTCTTCTGAACAGTCCTAAATGCGGTCGAAAACAATCTGCAATGCGCTGGGATCAAATGCGTTCCAGATTTTTAAATCATCCGTATAAAAGATTGCATTGCTAGAAACAAGGTCGGGAAGGTCATTTATGTATATTAGAAGCAACAGCGGACCGAGCACAGATTCTTGAGGAATTCCAGTGGAAATCGGAGAAGGAGAAGAAAGATCCGATCCGGTTTTTACTCTAAAAGTTCTGCTGTCAAAAAGAGATTTAATCCAGCGGAGAACCTCTCATTGGATCCCATAGGCTTCTAGCTTGTGTACAAGTGGACCGTGTGAGAAACGATCGAATGCCTTGGCAAAATCGAAGAAGATAGCATCCAAGATATGGCCATTATCTTTGATGTCTGTCAGGTTGGCCATGAAGATAAGCATATTGGTTAAGCATGACCGGTCTGGAAAAAAGCTATGCTGATTCAGTGCTTGATACACGGATTTGAAGCAGATGCCCTAGGGTCCCAGATCCAGTCGGTTTTTTCTTGTTTAGTGTCAGACGGGCGTCTGCCGATCAGAAAGACACTCCTTGAAAACATGGTGCGGCACCGAGACCCCTAGGCCTCTGCCTCGAACCGGTGTATCAATCGCTGAATCGCTTCAAAACGCTCTTGGGAATTGCAGCGAATATCACGAAACAAACTAAGATTACTCGCACAAATTGATTTTTGGAAAATCAGAGTCAAGCAGTACTTTGAAGCGATCGCTAGAAGCGCTACTGACGACCTCAGCTGGAAGACTGTCTCAGAAGTTAAGCACCTTGTTGTAGAATATACTGCTGCCTGAGGAGTGTCCGAGGACGAAGCTCGATTCAATTCGCAGGACAGGTGACGGCTAGGAGCAAGAAGCTGTTATGTCTTCGCCGATTGTCGACATTCGCTACACTGAAGAACTGATCAACAAAGCCTCCTCCAAGGAGGGAGTGTGTGAAAATTAAATCACCGCGGAGCCGTCAAAATTCTAGTGGGCATAGATGAAGAATTTCAGGTCGAGACTCATGCATGACATTTCTTAGGCCCGTGACTAGTTTGGAGGCCGCACGCCGGACACGCTCAACAACTAATATGTCTTTCTTCAGATCGGTATACACGACCTGATTAGCATAGTCGAAGAGCGGTTTTATATAAAACACGTAAAGCGTTCGGAACGCTTTCTTGTCTATGCGAGGGTAAGTGCGCTTGATCATACTAAAAGCGACAAATCCTTTTTCTGCCGTCATCTTGTGGTGATACGCGGGAGTAAGTTAAACGACAACCACATGCTCTGATCGTTCTTCAGATCGATTTTCATGCTATATGTTGTGCCGAGCGCGCTATGAATCATGAAGGCGCTGCCGGGGTCTTCACCCAGTGACATATGTGCGCACTTATTGTCATTTAGTGGGGGACTCCAATCTACCGACCAACGCTTAATCATGTCAAAATCCAACTGTAGTGCACTGAGATCAGTGACACTCCAGATTTTCAGATCATCGGCGTATAGGAAGACGTTGTTGGAAATAGTATCCGGAAGGTCATTGGTGTAGATCAGAAATACTAAAGGACCTAGCACTGACCCTTGAAGAACTCCCGCAGAAATGGGACAGGGAGATAAAAGATCTGATCCGATTTGCACTCTGAAATTTGTGTTATCAAGGAAAAGGACACTCCAGCGAAGAACCTCTCCTTGAATATCATAGGCTTCCAGTTTATGTTTCAGGTGGCCGTGTGGGACACGGTCGAAAGCTTTGGCGAAGTCTAAGAAGATGGCATCTGAGATAAGACCACTATCTCTATGTTACGGACGTGTTCCCGTTGTTGCAGATAATCGGTGTGCTTTGTCTTAACGCCTGTTTATCGGTCCTACCAGCCGTTTGTGGTCTGGTTGAATTGGATCAATAGATCTCTGTTTTCTGACTGGTTGTTTGTCACACTGGTCATGCTTTTAAGTAACATGTCACATTCGTTTTGGTCACCCAGTGAGTGGCAAAATTTCAGTGTACGCTCTCGAGTCTCGTGTTTTGATTCCGCACGGCTGGACGGGTTATAACATTTTGCGACGGACAGTGGCAGATCATTTTCATCATTTCGTTATCACTTGAGGAGGTTCAGAAGCTTCTTAAGCAGCAGCACGAACAGTCTGAAGCTACTCAGTTAAAGTTGATTGAGGTCATGGCGCCGAAAGTGACAGTTCAACATAGTTCAGCAGTTGCAACCACAGTGTCCACAGCAGAATCATTGGCCAACAGCATAACAGAATTCAACCATCAACTGGACAGCGGAATCACGTTCGAAGCTTGGTTTAGGCGCTATGAGGACATATTCAGGGAGGACGCAGTAAACTTAGATGACAATGCACAAATCCCACTAGTTTTACGCAAACTGGGTTCAACGGAACACGCTCAGTATTGTAACTCTGGCCCCCGTCAGGCTGTCCATGAGAACGAACACATCAGTTGTGCATGAGTGATTAGGAAGGAAGGCACACCGGGTACAAGAAAAAAGATATTTTGATAAGAACCTACGTAGCACACTGCCTGTTGGAACATGCTGGTATCCTGCGGGTTTCCACGGGCAATAAGTAAGATGTTGAAAATGAAATTCCAAACAGTCCGTTAGGACAAGTTAAAGTTAGTTAGTTCCACTTCGAAAGATTGGGCATTATTTTTTTTATCAAATTCACTGATGTTTGTTTAGGCGCACTCGTAACTTCAGACATTTTCCTATGGCTGCGCTGTAATGATATTTAAGATGGATGCGGAAACATTTGGATTTTTTTTCCTACTTCAGGATATGTATGAGGTTAACTTGTCTCTTAGGTTCTGGTGCAAAAGTTAGGGATAGTACTTTCAGATCGTTATATTATTTCTGCTCTACCTGAAGTATTTACGGAGATAAGGTATTTCAAACGCACCCATGAAACTTGTATTAATGTGCTTCGTGTTTGAATTCTGTATACGTTCAGGACGGCATATTCGGGTTACTCGATATGAGCTAGCAAATGTCTGCAGTACTATTGAAATGCCTAGAAGGAGCACTTTACGATTGTCATGTTTTACTTTCGCTCTATCTCAATTATTTAGGAAATATGTTATTTGCACTTCATCCTTTCAACTTTACCTCGCATCTGATTTTCTGCTCTACTCCTTCTCTGTTTCAATTTTCTGTGGACGCTATGAGAGAAATCGGGTTGCTAGTGAATGGGTTATACCCAGTCTCGTGAAAAAATTCGTTTCTGGAATATTTGAAAGGGTTGAGTCGAAAATGGTGTAAAAATACATCACGATTTCCATTTCCTCCACGGATTTCTATCGAAGATTAGTCGTGGGCGGTTGGGAAGCTCCCAAAGCGATGGAAATCAGTACCAAAATTGTTTCGAAAAAAATTGCCGGTATTAGAAAGGCCGAAAAGCTTCGCTTGCGAATTTTTTCCACTGCCCGCTAATGCACGCGTTAGGGCGGTGTGGGCCCTGCGATGTTTATTTATTTGAGGAGTGGCTAAGGGTGGCACGCTTTATTAAGAGCTCCATTGTCTTGCACGGAATGCCAGCAAGGTTGGTTGGCCGGTAGCTAGCCGTGAAGTACCGGTCACCCTCTTCAAGTATGGGCGTAACCGGCGTCTCTTTCCATACACTAGAGATAATGCCAATCTGGAGTGTCTGTTAAACAGCTCATGAAAGGGTTCTGTCTGACTATCAGCTGCTTCTTCGAGAATGTTGAGGTGGATCTTGTCTGGATCCATCGAGCTGTATCAGATAGCCTTAAGTAAAAGGTTCTCAACATATAGCACGGAAAACCCGACGGTAAAGGATGGTTGCAGCACTATCTGCCCTATGAATTCACTTCAGTTCCGTTGGGTTCAGTTTCCAGGAAGAAACGGTTTCAGCTATAAACCGCCCAGTTTCTTGCACCAGTGAGCTTCTGAGGGCGCTCAGCGCTGCGACGATAATTAGGAGAGATTTTTCACTTCCGTGAGTTATCTTGAAGGCTGTCAGACCAAAGCCAAGAAGTTCAAACTATCGGCGGCATCAGAACACAACAGGTACACAACTACCCCGGTACACACAAGTATATCCTCCCATTGATATGTCGTAAAACAAGAGTTAAGGGTAAGACCAATGTGGGTTTGGTTCATAAAGCTTATACTTTCAGAAATTAGGACCAACTTCCCAAATAAATGAAAAGGATGAATGAGGCCTGAAAAAGAAAAAATAATGACAACAAATAGATATGAAAATTGATTAACTTAAATCTACAAAATAAAGTACTTGCGAAACCCACCCAACTAAACCCTCACAACAGGCCCTGGAAGGACGTAGGCCAACACTCATGTAGCCTTCTTTCGAACTCTGTCATACTATCAGAGGGTACTATATTCTGTGGAAGCATCTTCTAACAATTCATGACTCGACATATGAAGAGGTTGGCCATGATAAATGTATCAACCATCTTCTATTTGAGACCGTGGCCTCGGAGGCGCCAGTTTGTATACACACTGAGCAGAGATTTTGCATCAACTCCGGTTATTCTTTCAAGAGTCTTGAGGGTTTCTATCAAGTCTCCTTTGACCTTCCTTCAGTATCAATAAAAAACGAGGACGGTGAAAATATTCCTCTGTTAACCCCATGGTATTTGACTGTCTTGATCCAGAAACTGACCTCACTGCGTTTTCTGCCGGTGCAATAAGTGGAATGCCCGCGCAGATTACTCGAATTTTTGCTGAACCACTTGCGCCATCGTTGGGGTTCTGTTCCTGTTTATATCCAGGGCTCTGAGCTTTAAAATCCATACAGTTTTTGTCACCGTTCGATGTTTCCACCTCGCGGATTATTATCTTAGTAGGTATTTGCTCGTTGTCTCTATTTCTTCGCTTTGCATTTTATGCACGCACAGGATCTGGCAACATTGGTTGATCGGAGGCATCGATTGCCTGTCGGCTGCCGCATGGCTGTTTAGAACGTTATGCGGTGCCAGACGTGCCCATACTGGTACCACTATAAGTGTGCCAGCCCGAGGGTTGACCAGCATACACTGTTCACTTCCTTTTTATCGGCTGTCTTCCTCGCAAAGGCTGTATTCCTTTCTGTACCCTCCTCGTCTTACTGATCGACACCCACAGTGAGCGGAAACAGGACACGTTCAGGTGTAACCGCAAAGCCTCTAAGGATGTCCACGCCCTGCAGATGGCCGCAGCAGAAAGAGCTCCAGTTAAAATACAAAAACATCTATCAGACACAGACATAATTGAACTCATAGAGTGGGTATATCGTGCTCGTCCTTCCAGGTTTGGCAGTTGATCGTAAGGTGGTTGCTTGTCTGCCGCCCATATTTAGGAAGCCACCACAAACGTGGACGACAGAGCATTCCTGAAGAGAAAGCCTGTTTGTAAGGAAAGATTCTTACCAGGTCCACCCCAGCTAAACACGCCTGGTCAGTGTGAAACACCTCTTTCTCTTTAGAGTTAAAAAATTGGGCTTGTGCCAACATATTTCGATCCAAAGCTACCCAGAAATCAGCCGGAGTTCTTGCGACCTTACTCGCGACTATTAACATTGAGAAGTACCGGACAAAACAGCCGAACTGAAGAAAAGTCATCCTAACCTGAAGGAATTCTCGTTAGATTGCTCATTCCAGGAGCGGCAGAAGCACCCCCCAGCTTGGTAGATAAAGGTCGCGCATCGAGGCTAACCCCAAATTTTCATCTAACGTAAGAGTCCTTATCCCAGTTCTCAATGGGATACCAGCGGCTCCGAACTTATAAACCCACGCGCCCAAGCCCAAGTCGAATCCAAGAAGATGGTCAATCGTCTGTGAGGCTGCATGGGCCATGAGAAGTAACTCCCAAAGCAGGTACACATCACTACTCTTCTTCTACACCGCCCAATTACCCGATCTCAAAGAAAATATTTTATTCCTAGGCTTTATAACCCAATGAGTCTGCTTGGGCCACCCCCTGCATCCAGAAAGAATCATACATAACTCATTCCAAATGCATTTTCCTCGGCTGGGTCAGGGTCATCTGGTAAGATGTTCTCTTATAATCTACAATCCCACTCAAATTTTCGAGGGTGCTTTGCACCCCCGAAAGCGATGCTACAACCTGTTTTCACTGATTGCGATTCAGGTCGACAGAAATCTGCCGACCATCAAGACGGACAAACTGACTGGACCCAGGTGACTTGAACCTCATACATCGAACTCGCGAAAAGTCGCCGAAATTGCCGTTCAAGTAGTAATCTAGGGATGGTGCTGATGAGCAACTTGGTTAGTAGGTTGGAGGCCGGAGTAATAAGCAGGAGCTTTTCAGAATTCCTTATTTCGATACTTAGAATCTCAAGGTCTTAAGCAGAGGGCTGAAACATGGAAGCTGCGGTATCCGAAATGCGGCAGTGAATGGTGATCAAGGCGAACCTCGAAACTTGCTACAAAGTTAGCAGGAATAACATGGTCAGGCAAAACATTTACATTGTCGCAATCACGCAATGACAAAAAGCTGTCTTCGTTCAAATCTGCTATGTTGGATATGTAGTCTTGAGGACTGACCCTTCAGTGTCATGCTTTTTCCCTTTATCAAGTGTCAATCGATGTAGATCATCAGGAGACTTCAGCATTAGAAAACTAGCACCGTCGTCTCTAATAAAGCGTAAACAGAGAAAACGATTGCAGTTCACGAGTGTTTGATGCGCATACAAGGGAAGAAGACAGTTCGCCTGTTCCACATATTCATTCCGGAAGGTAAAATGTTACGTTAGTTTACTTTTTACAGGGTTATGTGGGAGACGACTTTTGAAGTATTTCCCGGTCACGCCGGGAAATCCATGCACATGCGTTCTCCACGGATTCCGGCGTTATTTGACGCAGTTGGCGCCGGGAAGGTGTTGAAAAAATTCAGTTCGAGCAAAGGAGAGCGGGAAGTTCCGAAATTGGCGGAGAATTTAGCAGACTCCAGCGCATTACTTCGTCGACTACCCGAAAACTTTCAAAAGTGGAGGATCTTGCAGATTAATCGATCAGTGCGGGGTTCTCAGCGTCGATTCATAACAAAAATTTCTCTCGCATAACGGTTGTTTGTGGAAGTAAGAAATACAGTGCGATCTCACATGGTAAGTGGGAAAATGAACAGTGATCGCATGTAGCATGAGGAGTAATAAGTATGCAATTTTTAATGTTAACATTTTAGCGTTTTTCAATAAAGTGTAAAATATTGACAACCAGCAGCTAGCTCTAGAATGATTATGACACGATTATCAAAACTTCGTACCAAGTTTTGACGTTGGTTTGCCTTAAAAGATTAGCTTTTCAACCAAAATCCATATTTTATAACACATAAAGGTTATCAGTAATTAACAAGGAAGGTTGGAGAAGGGGAGTCAGAACAAGTTGTGAATTGAAGTTTTAATGCAGTTACGTAGGGCAAATAGTGGGCTGGGCATTTCTTCTCAGTTTTCTGAAGTTTTATGTGCTAGCCAAATGAATCGTCAGTAACGGCCACCACTAATTATAACCCGATGGCTTATCAGCTTGGGCAGGTTATTACGAATGGGCACATATGTTATGTGTGGGAGGGATGTATATGTGAGTTATACTCCTGCTTTTTTTCTTTCATTGTTCTGAGCACAACTTTGCATAACGTCATTCTACTGAATTTACTATAAGGTTCAATTTCATATCTTCCTACATTCTGAGCAATGCTTTCACAGTAGCGCACACGATTGAAGATAATGCGGTTTCTTGAGTACGCTATGAATCAAATGCTAGATGGGGTGTGGTGGAAAGCGGAAGGCAATAAATTGTTTTAAGCAAGCTGTTTCCAGTTTTAGCCTGACGGTATGGACGGGTGAATACGCTATATGCAGCCGACGTCTAAGTGTTCTCCGGTTCACATTCAAAAAGGTCATCAGAAGATGTGAAAAGTTTGATGTTGGTCGCGTTGCACTGCCGACCAGTCCAGACGGACGCTCTTTACAGTGGATGTCCCCAAGGAGAAACCCTTTGCGGCGCTGTGCTCATAGGTCCGTTACACGGTGGATCTCATTTTCGATTATGGTTGTGGAAGCCGTTTTTGCGATTATCTACTGCGAGGGAAAAGCAATTTCCATTGTAAAGTTTAACGATGAGAAAAATTGGTATCTTCACTAAGGGCAACGCCGATAGCAGGCAAAGCTGTCAACAATGCCAACATTCAGCGGATCGCATCAAAGTGGCTGGGGATGCTGAGGATTGTTGATGAAATCGCTCGGCTATTCTGTCACCAGTCTGGTGGTACGCAGTGGTACATATCCGACGGCGTCTAGGCGCATTTCTAAGGCCTTTTTACACACCGGGTCAAATGCACGTATCTGAGGTGGTCTTGGGGGTAGCAACAGTAATAAGACAAACGATGCTGTTTGGCGTATTAAGCCTGCGAAGTTGAAATATTGACGGCATAACTGGGCGGGATGGCCCCCGGAGATATCACACAGGAACGCTCAAGTTTCCCTCAACAACAGTAGATCCGTCAGTCACAAGGGTGGTAGCGGTTGGGACTTCTATGGAACGGCCATCGTACGTTATCCATTGTCCAATACTACCTAATCGACGGCCTTTTGCGGAGCACCGATTAACGCCTGTAACACATGGTCCGCTGAAAGGTTAGTACTGTTGGAGGCATGCCGTGAACTTGTACAGAAACCGGGTATTAAGCGGAAGTGTTACACTTCACGTGACCACTGACGATAGAAGCGGTCCAGGAGGAGCTACGTCCACTGTTTCTGATCGAGGCAAGTAAAAAACCGACGACTTAGGAGAACTTTTAGTAGCTTTCGACCGACATACAACCAGTAAGACTCATTTCCCGGAAAACAGCGGGTAGGTGAATTTTCGTCTTTCGGTTCGTCTTAGACCGGTCTGGCTGCGTCCAAACGCAACGTTGCCGACAGCTGCTGGTCTGAGGGTATTTTTGTCGGCATTAACCTGTCGGTTGAAGTCTGGTTGGCGGGGAGTAGCACTCAATAGCTGGCCCTTCTGGTACCACATGCTGCTACAGTTAACTTGAGTGTCACTGCGACAATCTAAACTTTGAAATGTAATCAAATAAGCAAGTGCATCAGGCCAAAAATAAGCATTTCAGTTCTATGGGGATCTCTCGGTTCAGAGGAGACCTCTCAGGAAATTTCAGCATAATGATGCTGGGGATTTTTTGAAAGTCGACGAATGAGACTTCGGGATGCTGTACATTTCGTTGTGTATATTAGTCGGGCACTATTAGCCGGCCGCCAACAAGATACATGCACCCAAGCTTGTTTGGTTGCGGGCTTGCTGACCACTGATGGTGCACAAACTGTCACCCCCATCACGAATCCAACGATCAAATCATTTTTTCCTCAGAAAGTCGCACTTATTGCTGTTCAGCACCCTATAAATTTGTTTGCGGTTTTTCAGTGCTACATGTCGGGTACCATACTCATCCGTATTTTCAACATACCATTGATTCTAGTAATGAGGATCTAGGGATTACATATTTGGCATAGGTACGTGCCTCTGTGGTCGATCGCGTTTAACATCCTGGGGCTTCATTTATTCCGCTGAAATGATCGTCTGCAGTGAGTTTTGCGGGTTGGTTTTGTCACCAAATGATGACGTGGTAGAGCTTGCGAACAGATAAGTATAAAATTTCAATATCCATGTTTTCCCAAAAAGACTGTCAGGCACACTTTCTTTGGAGGTTCCTAACACTATCCTCACTCTGCCGGGTTCCTCCCTAGATTCGGATCATCGCTTAAATTACCCGGCAGCTAATAACGGACGAAATTCAGGCACCGACAAACAGGCTGCAAGAAACGATGAGCAGTCTTGCTCAAGAATGGCCTGGGTCAATTATGTTTCTGGATTCGCCTCCGAAAAACCGTGCGCTGTATAACGTTCATCCATTGCTTCCGAAGTTCTCTCGATATCTTTTGATAAATAACAGATGTTTGCAGCCAAGTCGAGAAACAAACGGTTGTATTTAGTATTTTGCATGATCTGCAAAACGTTTGTATGTTGGGAATGAACTGGAGGATTTCGAATCGTTCACAACCAGTCGTGTAACTGCTTGCATATTCGACAGATAGTACTATAGGCAGTCTTCGGAACGACTGAAACACCAGAGAAAATTGGCCTTTCTCTCACCAATCGATGAGATAATTGTATCGTGCGGTTGACGAATTCCTTAAAAAATCTTACCAGGTGTTGCCTTTAACGCCATTTTTGTACTTGATATTTTGGACAACACTCCTCTATCGGTTTTACAACATAACCGAACATATTCAATCGTACGTATTGTTTTACTGGCCCCGAGTTCACTCTGCAACCTATTTTCTCCTGGTAGTGTGCACCACATGAAGTGTACGTATGTCCTGTTTGACTCCTCAGAGGGACCTACGAAGTAAATTTCTAAATACAACTACGCCGTCGATTTTTATATATGTGACAATTCGAGTACTGATACCGATTGCCAATACTAAGGTGTACAGTTATTCCTTTTGCAACTTCTGCCATCTACCTAATAAGTCCATAGAATTCATGACCATGTCTTGTTTTTGAATTGGTGATCGATTTTTCCTGCAAGTTACCTTAAGACAGTTAAATCTGGATGACCCTCAAGTCAGCAGTGCTAGAAGTTGGCTTTTATCGCTGAACACTTCAACAAATTATATCGGCAGTGCCTTGACGTTCGGAGGAGTAGGCCGGATGAGAGGCAACTTCCGTACCTTGATGCACTGGTATCAGCTTCAACTTCGGTAGGTCAGTTTCCGGACGGTCGTACTAGTAGTTAAAATATTGTAGTCGCCCAGTCGGCACTGAGCACTATGAAGCTATGAAAGATACACTCATTTGAAGGATAAGAATTAAAATAGGCTGTAATACAGATTAGAGAACAAACAGTAGCATTCGGACTGTATCCTAAATAATTTAAGTGTCGCTTAGTTTAATACTCGTGCAACACAAGATACTGACGTTGGCTGCCCCACAAAATTGTGCATTCTGCCCGATGAACCGTACGCAACATATAGTCAGAGGCAATTCCGTCTCTCCCTCTGTAAATCCGAAACTTCCCCGCAGGAATTCGCGAATTGTAACTTGCATACCCTGCGCGCATTCCATTGCTTTGTCAAGGGTCAAGCTGACCCATGCCAGCAACATTCCAGTTAGGTGCGCCGCATTCGCAGAGAATTTTGGTACTGTATTGAAATTAGTACGACAGGTTACGGTCGTGGAATGCTGCGCTTTTCAATCCACTGTCAAGAAAGAGCTCGCAAGACATTTGGGATTTACATAATTTTGCTGTCATGGTTAACGTACATGAAGATAACAGAGATATTACAGGACCACTCCGGACGGTTTTGTCAGGCTGCTAAATCCCAAACCTGGTGGACTGTCGATGAGAACTCGACTGTCACTGTTGCTCGTTCACACCAGAAGTTCCAGCGTATCTCCCTGACGGATGAATTACGAAGCCCAGCTGACATCTTTGAGTACACTAAAACAGATTGTGAGTGAACTACCGTCCAACGTACAGTTTGAGCAGGCCAAGGAAACAGGACAAGCCAGTCCTTGAGGACGCAAACCGACGTTTGCCGTGCACACTGCGTTAGCCCTGCAACGAGTGACGGTGGCACGGGACGGATGGAGGCGAATTGCGGAAATGGGTCATGATGCTCGCTATAACGTTTGTCTAAATGCAACTGTCATTATCAGATTCACTGAGGAAACGAACAGACATTTCCAGTTACACCGACAAAAAGTCCTGCTGTGCGAGGCATTGTGTTTGTGAATGGGCGCACAGTATGAAATTTTCCTTAAGTTCACGAAGACCAACGTGTATTACACTGGTTTAAGGCACAGGGACTGTACACCTGTTTCGTGTAGCTCTGCATCACGAACGGCCTGAGATCTTTAAATGTGAACACTGTGTGATGAACAAAGTTGCCAACGTTGGCGTCATCGTTCGTCGCACGGCCCGGTGGGCCAAATCACACGACAGCTTCCGTCCAGGAGCAGTGAAGTCTGTTCTGCCACGGGCACTGATAATAAGTATATACAATTTGTGTGGTTATAGTGTGTGTGTGTGTGTGTGTGGAAACTCTGGCAGGCTTTGCCAGAAAGTACGCTACCCTTGTCAAAACAACGGTTGGAATGTTCGGGGACTTAGCTTATTTCAAAATTGAACACCACCAACACTTGATCGCAGCCTCCGCATTCTGATAAGCTATTCGACTGGCCCACTTCGAAAAGAAGCACTAGACTGAAGTTTTGCTCTTATGAGAGCTCACTAGCAGTGCATATCCTTATCCGGATCAGAGTTTGCACTCCGCCCCTCTTGCTTGTAGGCTCAACATCTTAACCACACTGCCAGGAACCTTGCAGTAGGCGTGACCGAATAGTCAAATGCAAAAGCTCAACCACAACCTTGTATGAATACTGTTCAGCTTGCGCGATCATTTCGAAAGAAGAGGAAAATGTTGAAACGGTATCCCCATAATCACGAGGGTCAAAGTGCAAACTCCGATCCGAACAAGGATATGCGTTAATGGTGAGCCTTAATATGGGCGAAACTCGAGTCTAGTACTTCTTCTCTAAATGAGCCAGCCGAATGGCTCGTCTGAGTGACGAGGCTGCGGTCACGTATTGGTGGTGTTCAGCTTAGAAAATAAACAATGTTTTGCTGATAAACGTCAAATTGTCACAGTTCAGTTGGGCCTGGCCGGTACAACACTCGCTAGCCCATTTTACCCCAAGTAAGCATAAAACAAAGCTTGTTATTTCCCTTGAATGCTAACAAAATCGTTGAGATTGTCTGGGTGGGTGCTGTAAAGTTTTCACTCTCAAGGCCTGGCCTTTTTTGTGAGGTGGTTGAGTCGCTTGGGAGAAATCGAGTTCGTGTAGACGGGCCAAAAAGTACTTGACTTAGCGATTTGACGTGAAGTCCCGGATGATCACTGAATACTTTGCCAAGAGGTCAGTGGACTAAAACATGCCTACGTGGTCAAAGCCTTGATGGGCTGTGTTTCTAGCGGCCCGCTCGGCGTGAGTTTTAAGCCCTCCGTTTCAGTAAACTGTGATTTTCAATAATATCTCTCTTGTGGTGAACACATTTCTTCTATGCTATCAAGATTGTGGTGGTAAATCAAACGCCGGGGGGCTCTAGTCACACGATGACAAGCCACCCCTGTCGATAGTTGTGCACCTTGTTTGTTTGGTTGGTGGTCGTTTTTAAGTCCCGCAAAAGTTGAAGGCCTTAAGTGTCCTCCTAACCCTCAATCGAATACCTTTTACGCAACAACTTGTTGCTCGACGAAGAGCTGCGTTTGAGACATGTCGCTCCGACATGAGCTTGAATCAGGGAGAGGTCCACTGAACGGGCACTCGTGAATGATGGGACTGATCTGCTTGTTGTGAACGGGTGTCGCATCGCATAAGTTTAATCAGCTGCATTTTACTGCAGCATTTTACAGCTGCATTATATCGTGCCAGCTCTTCGACTGACATGTCACAATGTAGTCTGGGACTTACCTCTCGATTTGAAGATGTATGGCGAGAGTTTATGGTTTGTCAGGTTACTTTTGCAGAAAATTCTGGAGAAATGGTTTCACATATTCATGTGTATGAAGCTGATTGTGACGCTCTGAGAGTGCGTTGGTGGCCTCGTGGTGGTCTCAGAAATAGACCGACTGAACGTCACGTGTCTGTTGAGCAATTTTGAGCTGTCTCATCCCATTTTTCCTGAAAAGAACAACAAAAGCACTCAAGCTCATACACAGTAAGTGCGTCTACCAGGCTGTTAGGACCAAATTTTACGTCGACTGCTGTCTGGCCTCCTGGTCTGCTGCACCCTCGGCAAGCAACTTCGGCACATGAACACTAACTGTCATACCATGCGTGTAACCAATACCACGTCTTTATCTTTTCAACACGGTGGTGAGGATAACGAGCTACCATACGGTGTCTTTCCAGGCAGCAAAGGTCAAGAATAATGGGTGAGTTTCGGACACCATAGGGCAATACGGAAATGACCTTGCGCAGAACCGCTTCACATGTAGGGCACCTTCTTTCACATAAGTTTCCGGTTCCATGGGAGCGCCCCTCCTGGGGAGAAATGAAGTTGACGCAAAAAGAATGTAAGAAACAGCATTCAGTACGACCCATAGGAGTGCATCTGATGGGGGAATCAAATAAAACAAGATGAGGTTGGGGTGGTGCTTAATTGCAGGGTTCTGCCACTACCACACTGGAATATTGCGGCGCGACAAGTGTAGCTAACGTTTGCCTGGAAGCTCGCCAGTATAATGAAAGGTGTGGTGGGGAACTGATATTAACTGGTGTGTTATTAGTGAGTTTTATTTGAAAGCATCTGGGGGCTGCCATGTTTGACACCTGTGTGCATGAGAGTCTTGCGGCAACAAAGTCTGAAACGATATTACTAGTCGCATTATTCGAACAGTATGCTGTCCGAACTTATTTTAGTCCTTTGCGACCTAAGTGTTCCTGAAGTTAACAGAAACAAAGCCCTCTAAAAAGGTCCTTTGGGAAGGTCTTGCTGGAGCCTAATCACCGTTGAAATTCCTCATATTATTTGAATAAGCCTACATTGTTAATACTAGAATTTATTGAACGGATTATCAGATACAGATTGAAGCGCCATGTTATTATGTGTGGAGTTCGACAATGCAACTACAAGGCTCTGTAAAACGAAAATCATGCTCGGCATACTTGTTGTCAGTCCCTAATGATGTCTCAGGACAACTGGACCGAGGACTGGGGGCTTCGGATTGCTACCTAACTACCAGTTATGTTAACCTTCTGTTATTCACAGAACCAGAAACCCCTAACTTAACCCCAGGAGTACGCAGGTCAGCTGAAGTTTATTTTCGTTTCTGGCATAAGTGCTTACTGGGTGAAGGGGCCCAGTGTAATAAAGTGGATGCTGGAATTGAATTTCTTTAGCAGTCAGTTCTGCGCCGGCCACACAATCCGGGGTAGACAACTGATTTATAACAGTAACTATAATGACAAATCCATCAAATCACCTGTGAGAAACGCGTTTCGTTGAGCGCTACCAGTGCATGCAGTTTCAGGTGATATGTACAGATTATATTGAGACAAACCTCAATATGACGAATGCAAAAGTCCGCTGGCAGAAAGTGCGGTTAGGGATGAGGATGTTGAGTCCCGCAAAAGATTACACATGTGCACTACCAATAGAATAGCCCACGCGGTGTTTGAAATCACACCCAAAGGGTGCAAAGTCGCATCAAGTCAGTTTTCGAGATTATCTCTGAATTGGCGGTCATGGTCGAACGATAAAACCGCCCAGAATGAGAAAAAATGGAACGTAACAAAATTTCGCTATTGTTTATTGTAGACAGCATTCTGGGAATACGAAACCAGGTGTGTAGAGATGAAGGAAGACCGGGCTTTCTGGATTCTGGCCAGTCACTGGATAGATAACTCGGTGATGCCTTGATGTCTTAGGAATGTCCAAAAAATGCAACACTCCGAGAACTTTTCTATCATTATAAGTCTTTCGTACAGACGTTGGGGGATGGCTCCACGCCTGGAGAATATTCGTGGGATCAAGAATGAAACATTTTTGCGTTATGAATGGAAAAATTGAAATGACTATGTGAGTCATGAGACACGATAGGACATGGAAAGTTTGGTGAAAGCGTGACACTGATTGTTTGGTAGTAGTCATTGAAATGTATGATGCTATCAGTCATGGGTTACGTACAACTTGATAAATAAGCAACTAATTATGCCTTCAGAATCAGAAAGCGGTCAAATTTTCATAATGATAATCGACGTTTCATAACACAAATGTTAGCAAGCTCAATGGGAGGGTTTGAAATGGTGAGGTTAAGGAGTAAAGCGGGGTACGCAGGGAGGGCCTGTAACGACGAGAAACGGCGAGCATCAGCACAGGGAGCTTGCGCCGAAAATGTCAAGCGTTCGCCAACAAGGATTATAGGACACTACAGTGGGTAACTTCAGTAAAACCCGTTTTGGTGTTCAATCTTAACACTTTTGAAACTCACAAACACGTTTTCAACCTTTTGTAAAAGATCCGCAGGGAGAAGAAAAAAGGGTTCTGTGTATTCTCAGATCAGCACCTCTTGAGCACACTTACATCTACAGCCTTTCGGAATGTCCACCAAGAAATTTATGTCTTTTTCATCCGCAGCAGATTTTGTCTGTTGCTGTCCATGAGCAACACAGAAAGAAATGAAAGGGAAAATTGAAAACTGTACATTATAAAGGTATTTTCGAACTTACATATTTACGCCACGAATTGTAGAGTAGAACAGAACAACCGCAAAGAATTTTCCTAAGGCTTACAGTGATGTAACATTTATCCGATAGTTTCTACAGGAAAACTTCAAAATGAACCCCTGAACTTGTGGAATGTTCAGTAACGAGCCGTAATGGTGCCAGTTTCAGGAGTGCGTTCGAATTTGCACGATTTGCTAATAAGGTGGATCATAGCCATCTCGAAGAAAGCTTCGTAGAGCCTCCAGAAATTCAACCCTGGTCTTCTAGTTTGTAAAGACAAATCTAGACATTTTCACCCGTGCAAACCAGAAATCAACTCATCACCTAAATAATACGGCAAACACTATGCACGTATATTGCCGCCACATTATACCACTTCTTTTGGAAAGCATTTTGCTCAGCAGCCCGTACGAAGCATGTTAATGACTTTTATTATATCAAGTGAACGACTAGATAAACCAACTCTAGTCAAGTTACCACAGTCAGTTCGTCAGCGCGACGGTTAGAAAGTGTCACAAATTGTAAAAATTCTTTTAAACGAACATAAACCCAATTGGATCAAACGAATTACGGTTGATGGTAAAATATGCTGATTTCTATTAATGTTATCATAAATCAAGCTGGTAACAACTTTCGTTGCACTCTGTTTTCTGTGCGCTATCACCATTCGGTAATGGGTAATGTACCACGTAACTGCGCATGGACACGTCAGACTAAAATTCGACCACGTGATACAGAAGAGGAGGGCCAAGTTTCCTTTCACTTCCAGTGTTAAATTTGGCACAGCGCTGACTACCATTAGTCGTAACGTGAACGTAATTATATATGTGAAATGTAAACCTTATTTCCGACATGTCTATTGGTTCTGCGTAAAACTATTCACGGGTTCCAACTTGGTGAAACTATCAAGAAACTTCAGAACGCCATACTGCTGCTTTCAGCCTTGCAGGTGACAACTTCAACCTCTGTAAAAAACGACGAAGTACTGAGTACTGCCAGCAGATTTCATTCAGATGTCGTCGGGTTCGTTTCCGAAGGTATCCAGTTCATACAAACAGCTTTAAAATAATTATGATGTTCGATAAGGCCAGAAAGATACATAAGTCCTCTTTGAGTTAATCCTTAATCATATTGACCTAACTTTTTTGTGGGGTTTTGCCACAAGCATAGAAATAATCCACCATGCAGAGTTGGAACGCCACTTGCATCGGGTCATCAAAGCCGAAGCAAACGAGAACCTTTGGTTTTGGAACTATAATCTGAATATTGTCACAAGCGTATCGTGAAGTCAAAGGTGGACGTATAGCCATGAGTTAACCCGCAACTGAGCGTGATTGCCCTATTAATTCGCGGTTTTCAAGAAAGGTCACATGCCAAAATTTAGCAATGTTCTCTGGAGCTAAGAGTACACAAACTGCCGAATACACTGTTGGTGAATGCCCGATAGAGACAGTTCAGAGCTAATCTGTCATTCTTGCGCAAATAGTTATGCACACAGATGCAATGCCCAACGTCGTATCGCATGCACAAACTGGAAAGCTTTAGATGCCCAGATGGAAACGAGATGTTACATGGAACTTATCTTTTCTGTAGTTCCAGCTGCTTGAAAAGATGTCAAAGAAAAGTAGACAAATCCGAATTACTTATGCCAGGATGGTTCACGGAAAAGGCCGTCTGAGTATGATAACCAATACACGTCTTGGGGCCATCTGGTACACGACATTTATGCATAACAATAGGTGATTTGACAGCGGAAATGTAAGACAGCCACGTTTAAATTGAAGAATAAAATTACAAATTTCATTGCTTATTTATTAAGCAAGAAGTACGACTATCAGACTGAGTGGTACAGGTAGGTTTATTAACGGAAGCAGATGGAAAGTAGTTTTCATAACGGACAACATCACGTGTCGTTTGAACGCACACAGAGGAGTAGCGTTCCAAAGGAGCTGCTTTGTCTCATTAAACTGGACAAGG
>LUCH01018097.1:0-18600 GCA_013368495.1 Paragonimus heterotremus
TCCCTGGACTTAATGACATATCCTGACCCGCTTATTGATTATCAACCCCTCTAGTTGTTTGCTATAAAAAAAACGCACCCGTGTTATTGTAAATTTGGTACTGACGAGTCAATACGAAATGCTTGCATCTACCAGTGTTCGAGTTCTAACTGCTTTGTTCAAATATTATTTTGATAGTGTATTATTGGGCATCGCCTACAAGAAACGTGCACGGATCACTTGAGGAGTATCAAGCGTATCCACAGATTCTGCACGGTCTACTTTCTCAAAACCGCGATAACCGAAGGCTACCAAAGTGACCCTAATCATTAGGTAGTATGTTGGCCAGCCAAACTGGCAAAATCACCTGATCCCTAATTGATCGATTACTCAGAGCAGCATATTTTTTAATGCATTGTATACAAAATACTTTTTGAATCTGTCGGAGCAGACTCAGGTCTTGCTGAGTTACGTGTAACCAGTGAACCCGATAAGGCTGATTGAAATAGTCTGATAAATGGGTTAGCGATATGCTCGCTTTCAGTTACATGACGAGCCATCAATGATGCAGGCAAAGTTTCCATTCGCTGCCAAAAATTTGTTCAACCAAAAGCTTAGGATTGTGATCAACCATTCGGACTGTCAAGTTCCTTTAAGTTTGGTACCTGCTATCAAGGAAGAAATGAAAAGGACAACCACCTTGATGACTGAGCACAATCTTAAATGGGTGGGTGAACAAATTTTCTGGCGGCGAATAAAAACTTTGCCCTACAGCAAATTGCCGCATCACCGATTGCTCGTCATTTATTTGAAAATGGGCATACCGTACATCAATAAACTCGCTGCACAGTCCCCAAAACGTAAATATAGCACCAATTGTTCTTTCCTTTTAAAAAGATCATCCAACCAAGTGCCCAGGAAAACTAGTAGGGCACAACCGGAATTGCAGAGCTGTATAATGTTCTCATGAGGTGACAAAAAATGAGCAGGAAATAAACTCATCAAAACAAAACTCTAGATGGTGACGGAGCAAATCCCCAAAATTTTAAGAAATTTGCAGACAACATCAAGTTAGAAGATAGATGTCAAACACTTTGCCACAATTATTTGAGACTGCTTGCTTTGGCAAAACAGGTATGTAAGAAAATGATGCAAATTCACATAAACGAACTCGACATTCTCCAACAATTCATCACCACAATAAACATGTTGAGCGACTCATAGTAACGACTTCCATCATTTCACAAGTAGGCATTATCTAATATTGTTTGGAAAGCAAAGAAGCTCAGTTCACTTGGGTATCATCTTTGACGGCGAATTTGTCAACAGATTCATGGCTGACTACCAGGTAATTGCACTTCATAGGTGACAACCAACGGTGATCGGATTGTGCAATGCACAATCGGGTTGTCAAACCATATTACTTTCAACTCCTTTCCGGTGACCCATAAGTCAGTACGAAATATCCTCAGCTTTTCTGCACATAACTTATATAAAAGGTGAATAGGCAGAACCTGGCTCATCTCTTGAGTAACATTCAGTCGATGAAGCAAATTAAGCCGTTTAATCAATATTCAGAGATAGTGAACCAAAATGTTTATGTCAGACTGAAAATAAGATAACCGGAAGCAATAATATTTTTTCATGGGCCATATGTTTGTTGACTTGCATCCATTCAATATGGTTTGCATGCTATGTACTATTACATTTTATTTCGTTGGGAATCGTCAACCTGTTTCATCCTAATCAAAGAACGCCACACATTTTCGAACGTACCCCTGATCAACCCCCTCCGATTGTCGCGTTCCGGTTGTTGACTAAACTTTATTTTGTATACTCGTTCAAGACGCTTGTATCTGACAACATTCCTTATCTCCGTTGAATAGTGATCCACATTAAATTAGTTATTTCTAGTTTGCTCATTTATATGGCATAATTAATCACTTAAACCCAAATTGCTTATACCAGTTGGCATAAGAATGTAATTATCCTCACTGAGTTCACTGGATCCTCCCCTATTTGTGTTTTGACCTAAACCACAAGACTGGAGGTGAATGCCAGCATTGTGGCAAAAGAGGCAATATCACGTACGCTGTGAAATCACATAGTAGTTCGACTTAAACTCACTAGAATGTAGAGATTTTTCTTACATGTGGTTTTTTAGAATTGAAACGCCATGAACAGAGAATAAAGATAGTAACTGTTCACGGACCACGTAACTTGAAACTGGTGAACCGAGTTTACCCAGCCGAAAAGAGGATGTGATGATGGTACGTAGCTTTCTACTCTTATGGTCGTGGTGAGCGCCACTCTGCTCATCTTTGTCCCCTTACGTTCTTTTTGGTAGTTTAATAGATCGACTGGACTGGATCAAGTAGGGACAGCATACTCCAGCATTCTTGATTGATTGGTTTAGGATACAAGTAAGATGTGGTCTCCGTCGTTATTACGTACGACATTTGAACATACTGAGTATGCTCCCATAGAGCACGCATAAGCTTCACTGACCAAACATGAGACAGGGATAACAGATGCTAAAGACTGATCGCGGAATTCGTTTTAAGCGTCCAGGTAGGACCAGGATGGTTAGCACATCAGGTATAGACCAAAGAATTATCCCCACAACGCATCCGCGTTCCGTCAACCCTTCGGAATATATGCACATCGAGAGCATATTGGGCTTCGATACACTTTCTAATGCGTGATGTGGCAGCGATGAAAAACGTTGTAGGTTATAGCGGACAGTTGGAACATCGTATGCTTGAATAAATCCAAACCGAAGCCAAATGG
This sequence comes from Paragonimus heterotremus, assembly GCA_013368495.1. NCBI lineage: Eukaryota > Metazoa > Platyhelminthes > Trematoda > Plagiorchiida > Troglotrematidae > Paragonimus > Paragonimus heterotremus. The sequence continues at coordinate 2,770 of LUCH01018097.1, forward strand.
TGAAGGTTCAGAAGGAAAATATGTGCAGTTCTGCGGATAACACTATAAGAAAAGCACACGGTTAACCTAAGACAATTAGCAACGAAGAATGTTATCTTTGGAATGGAAAATAAGAACCATTTAATTTCAGCCATTCTACGAAAGAAGTTAGTAACTGCCCAAAGTACCAAAACGAATGACCAATACACTCAGATGAATTGTGGATTACGCAAAGGAACCGCGTAATTATACCTTTTTAGGAAGATAAATGTGGGAAAGCGATAACAGATTAGGCGTTAAAGTGTTGTATGTAGTGCACCTGTGTGGGTGAGAAACCGTTGTAGCAGAGTGTTAAAACTTAACTCACATCGTCAGTCGTTCGAAACTCGTTCGTCTCAGAATGCGGAAGCGGTTCAATAACGCTGTCCTTGTGTAGGTTGAGTAGTTTTGTGTTTTCATCCCGGACTGAGTATGCCAGTCTCGCTGAATGATAAGGACGATTACAACGACCTTGCAGTTACAGACCTAATCACCGTTCCCTAATCGCGATGTGTATTTGGGGGAAATTTCTACGGCACTCGACATGCTTTGTAAAAATAAGATTCGTAGCATGTACAAACGACGGTTGTTCAGAATGGCAACGCTTTGGAGTTACTATGTAGGGCTTTACTGCGTAAGACTAGCTGAACTTACGTTGAATATTTAAGTAGGTATGGTTATCTACTTAATGTTGCCTCTCGTGAACAAGATATTTAAGGGGACGTTTTAACACACGGCTGGCGGTAGGAATAGACATATAGCTTTCTTAAAAGAAACGTTCCGGATGTTCACATATGTAACCAAATGTCTTTTAGAACTTCTGGAATCGAAAATATTTTTCAATACTGCATAAGACAACGGCCAGGTGGAGCTCATGGGAACAATTAGTGAGCAAGTGAAACAAACTCTGTTTACCTGGAGATGGCAGTTTGCAAATCAACCGCTTTTATGCATAGCAAAACTTTGGTTGCGCTGTGTGCTACATCGTCAATGCATTCGGGAATAATGACTCTGTGGGACATTCGTAACTAGACATGACTGTTGAATAATCAGCTATTGGGAGATCTCATTACGGCTTACATTTCTGTGTAATCCTCAAGCGTGTTTGTTGTCGCAGAAGGTGAACGGGTTAACAAGCAGTTAATTTCGGAACTTCATTTGCGAGAATGACGGTACTCTGTCAAACGTAACAAAAGTCCAGTGTCGGTTATTCTAACTAAGTCATTCCTGAAAAGGTGATTGGTTGTTTCAGGGGAGAACAGTGGATATCACTATCTCCGAATGTAAAATCGACGTTTTTCTTTCGGTGTTATCTGTAAACACCAACCAGTTATACTGATCTAGCAACAATGCATGGACCGAAATGTCATTATTAAAAACTGCTCCAGAGTTTTGCCAGGGGTGTCGCAAATAATGAGCGGGAATACTTGGCAGCGAATGTGCCGTGAGAACGAAGTCATCCTGATTAAGCTTAGGCGATATCCTCAGAGACATTTTGAATAATCAGCATTTTGAGCTGCAGAGCCTAACGTTTAACTCGTTTAGTTCATGTTTATGGTTAGTTTGAATCACGAATGTGACAGACCTACCGAACTTTGTTCAAACGAAGTGTTTTTGTCAGTTTTTATATCATAGTTTGTCGTGTACGTAATGGCTGAGGTGTGTAAAAAAGGGACCAAAAATGGTGCAGTTCTTAGGGCACGGTCAAAACATCTGTTGTATGTGCATCCATGGTATCTGGGGTAATTTCATTGTAATGTCTCACTGTTGGGCCAACTTTATAACTCATGGCAACATAACCCGTGTAAGATAGCGCGATTATCCTTAACACAGTGACCCGGACTCGCTGAACAACCATTCCTAATTCAGGGTGCACAACCAAGACAGAGCAGTTTGACGCAACAGTCAAGGTAACCCAGTAAATGTATAGAGAGAAGTTAGTGGCTGTAGTGTGTTTGTTGAGTGTGCAGTGGAGACAGTGTTTTAAAATCTGTTCCGTAGCGTTCCATTTAAGTGGCCTTTCTTGCTTGTAGAACACAACTGGATCAGCATGATTGGAAACACTATGAGTGTTATGATATGCTGAAGGTGACCCAAAACCTCACTTCAACCATGTCGTATGGTTCTACGAAAAATCTGGTTAGCTGGGTTAAGTTCGTCAAGTTTCTCCAGTGGCCTACAGTCGTTCACTGAATTTTGTCGTCTGTGCGGCCCACTAGCACTAGTCTGACTGTCCTAGTTCAAACACACTCACACACCTGGTCCGGTAATTTTGACCAGTGTTACGGTATTGGCATTTTCGAAATACCCCATTTGCTCAGTCATTCACTCGTAATGGTTTTGTTTCCCCGAATGTAGGGAAGTTACCGGTAACGTCAAACCAAAGTGTGCGATCGTTCTGTAGCCTCCATGTGTGCAAGAATATAAACCTAAACTGAGCGTTGACAGTATAGCGTATGTGCCATGCCGAGCAAATGCATTTTATTTTATCGACCTAAATATAGGTTGGAACACAGACAATTTTTTCTTGCCATTCGTGTCAGCACTCACATGTCACGTCTTTACGTCCACGTCTAAGTGAGAGTTCATTCGTAGAGACAGCATGGACACCAGTGTGAAACTCAGGGTAGGCCCATTGTATTCGTTCTCATTGCCAACCGCACTGCGTTAGTCTAAAAGATATAGTTTGGACCACTGTGGACACTTTGGGAAATTATTACTGATGAAGCTGTTTTGATCATCTTAAACTGCCATCGATCTACATGAAAATAATATCTAGACACGTGAGCATCGTTTTGAAACATTTTGAGACAGAAAAACGACAAAACATTTTGCCTAGTTCCACGAAATGAAAGTGAAGATTTTAGCTTTTGGTTTCGTGTCTATTATGATTCCAGTTTGAGTACACAAACGTTTATTTTTTCACAGAACGCGGAATGTACAGTGAAGAAACAAATCTCTTATATGGGTAAGTTCAACCTAATTGGATTTTTCACTTACTTACTTACATGTTGAGTTCACATATGTAGTTCAGTTACTTCTCCACCTTAGGGAGAAACGCCATTATTCATGTACTTATCAAATTCGCAAGATTGGTTCAAGTTGTATCAACGAAATCCGCGAATATTTACCAGCGCTCAATACAATACTCCACAACTGTATTTAATTCAGTTATCTCAACTTGGCTATGAGTTAGTCTTGTAATCTGAAAATGTAATAAACAGGACATTTACCGTATCTCCCCCCGAGGTGGTCCGCAACGTGGGTGTTCCTACTGATAGATATGGCTGAGGTTTTATTAATGAACACTATGTAATGCCTAACGAGAGGTAACTGGCTGACTGACTCTTGGTAACAGGGAACAGAAATCACCTCCTGGTCGCACAAAGGATAAACACGGTTTGCAATCCCTTATAATCAGGGAACTCGAATTTGATGCTTACTTCCTTAAGGAGTTGGTAAAGATGTTTAGTTGAACACGGATGATTCGAATAAATGTTGGTAAAGTTTCACACCTAGGCTGTTCGAAAGTTTGGCAGCTGCACTGGCGGATCTTTTGCAGACAGAATATTTAATAAATTTATTAATTCAATTTCTTGATCACTGCCAACGGAAAAGTGTCGGGAGTAGTTAGAAAGCGTGTCCAATGGTGTGATTGCCAATTAACGGTGTCTACAAGTGCGCGCATATATAGAGTTGAAATGGGATCGGATTGAATATGTAAATATAAATTTTGAAAGGTCAGAATGGTAAAATTGGGTAAAGTCGGACAAACGTCTGAAGGCGGGCGACTTGACGGTTTTACAATAGAGAACCATTAGGAAACTGATGAGACTTTAACGACAGATGCTTCCACGGTCAGACAAGTGCTTCATACTTCCAGAAAACAGCTGAAAATTCCTGGTTAGAACTTTATAAATATAACTGGGAAATAGTGCATTCAAAATGTGAGTACACATGCATTAGTAAGACAGAGAATAAGGCAGCTCGAGACATCACAGAAATTCAGATTCGAGCAAACGACCTGAGTCTTCTCACTTTATTAACAACATTGCTGACTTGAAAAGTGAACGCCCAAGTTACACCTAAATACTTAACAGTTTGAGACTTAGATATAGATTGGGCTCAAACTTGTAGTTGTTGATAATCACCAAAATACCGGTTGTAGGTTGTATCTATAAAAAAAGAAAGCAAAACGTCAGTATATCTGAATGACTTGACCGATCAAAACGTACGTTGGACCAACTAGCTGATTTGATGGATAGTTTCGTATGCTGGATGCCAGTGATAACATTATCCGTGTACTCTGATGAAAACCAATTCTTGCAAATAAACACAAAACTCACATAGGATGGAAATGAAAGTGGAGATGAGACTACTTCTTGTACGGCCTCCGAATTTATGATCAGTGGGGATTTGCCTAACCAATTAAGCGTGTAAACTGAGAGCAATTCGAAAAATAATCAATTAGCAACTTTATGAGAGTCAGTTGGACGCCATACTGTTTGAGAAGACAAAACAGAATCTATCTAATGATACGGTTGAAAACACTGTTGTTATCGTGGAAACAAAAGCAGGCTCCACGACATTTATCGCTTAGGGATAACGGAATTGGTTAGATAAGAGAGAACAAGGAGTCAACAATGGGCCAGAACTGACAATGAGCAAACTGATGTATACTAGTGTAGTTATTCTGTAACTTAAGGCATTCAAACAAAAGCGTCTCAAAAACTTTCAACGCCATGAAAGTTCATGCAGTTGGTCGGTTAAGATTCTACGTTCCAACCACCTCGCAACGTTGCGCTATTCTCAGTCGATTCACTGACAACAGGCTGAACACGGCACCCAAATTGTTGGACTTCATTTGTACTAAGTTTGGTGCAAATGTTTTACAATCGATTAATAATCGAACCACTTTATGCTCTTCGTTGTTATTGACATGCTGTTCTCTGTTTTCCAACAGCCAGCAATTTTACACTGTAATGCACCTCGCAGGTATATCCGCTAAAATACCCAGACAGAATTTCAGCGCCCTCTTTGGTTATAACTAGTGACAGTCATTCTGGTTGTTCTGGGATGTTGAATTTCAGATTCACCATTCCTTTATAAGCACTGTTGATTTCTACAAGGAAGGACGTTTCAACTGGGAAACGCGATTCACTTACAAAATATAAGAAGGTGTTCAGTAAACTTGCGGAGTTATGGATTGGTTTGTCAAAATCACGGAATTGTTTTGTATGAAGCGGTTTAAGCCCCTTAGCTGCTTCATCAGTTTACAGAGTTAACAGCAGTTTTACCATCTTGAATGACCATAGCGTCAAGTTGATGTACCAGAGCTTTGGTTGTTGACGATTCCAATTTTCCTACTGGATGGCTTTTAGCTTGGTATGCACAGTCTTTCACTCGGCAGAGTTTCTGGAGATGAGGCGATTGGAATCTGTTAGCACGCATAACACTGTCTTTCAGAAGCCACACACATCGAAAAGACAGTTTGCATATGTTTTTTGGTGATTCACCTGACGTTATCTTGTAAAAGCTCAATTAAAATTAACGAAGACAGCTGTTTGTATAAGTCGGCTTCACATACAGTGTCTCATTTTCTACAATAACCACCTCAGAAACGAACATAGACTAGAATTGCAAGTTGCCTTCCGGAAAATGTAATATAAGTGGAACGATGTTTCTCCAAAATTAACTTGAAAACACTGCTCAGTAAGGGTACATTGGACGATTTTTGTTTGCATATGACATCGGTTTTATCCACCGCCAGTCACGGGCTTGGGAAAAACTACAACACTGTCAGTCCGTCAGCATTCTCATACACAGCGGACTTTTCACACGCCGGGCTAATCGTTGGCTCCACAAACACTAACCGACAAAAACCATGTTTGTGTGTCGAAGAAGGACTATTCATTAAACTAGCGCCAGCCTGATAGTGTTAAAGAAATTTCCGTCAGAAGAGAATACCTTGTGTACTTGACGATTTTATAAATATTTGTCATTTTTATTTCTACAACGTGTATTTCATCAGCCTTGAGCGTCCGTGTGGACCACTGCGAGACATTCGCTGATCAACCTGCATGCAATTAAGCGCATGGCAATTAGTCGTCATTCTAAATCCGCAACAGTAATTTTTAGACTTATTTACAACTAAACAGATGGCAAAATTTGGGGAGGTTTTCACACTACAACTGATTAAACTTGTCATATTAACATCCGAGAATGTAACTGCGTTGAACTCCCATCCATTCTCTTTAATTTTCAGCCAACTTCCACGAAATAAATGAATGATGACTACAAGTCATACAAACTGGAGTTATTGCTAACAGTGGAAGAGATTTTTTCGACAGACTGTTAATTCACCTGTCGATAGATATCTCTTATCTGAAACATCGAAAACGGGTGTCCAAACTAGTTAAACCATATTTTAATTCAAACGTTGAGATGATCTTCGAAATTATGAATTGCATGATTTTGTTGTTTTATACGGTTGAAAAGAGTGTAAATACATATGTGCTGTATTTGGTTTCCAACTTTGTCGAATTCAATATTAACTTACTTCAATTGGAATGTGGCATCTTCTTTGCTACAACTAAAAATATTTTCCGTTAAGAGTAAAAAGCTATCACAGAGTGTGAAGAAATAAAAATGAACGTCCGGTTAGTCGGAACATCAAAGCATGGTAAGCTTCCGAAAACAGCTGTTTTATATTCGTAGTGTTGATGAGTAACCGGATCCAACCTTGTTTTTCAAAGGTAGAAGTTAGGAAGTTAGAAGAATTCCTTCTTGTACTCTATGACGAAATTGCCGTACAAATGTTACTATCGCTGATCACTAGTCTGTGAGACAGACACTTGTGTGTTTGCTCATATACAGATGACTAAGAATAACGAAGAATAACCAAAATTGCGAAGATGAGAAGTTTGAGCGTACAGGCCATAAGTCCGTATATTCCGCAAAACTGACAGGCGAAGGTGTACAGTGAACTGCACTAGTACGTTTTGCTCCCAACGTTTTATTCTGAGATAAGTAGAATCATGACAAATCAATACTGATAGTGTATCGGAGTGTCCTGGTCAGGATACCTCCAGTCATCTCATTGAAAACACATTGTAAATTTATTATTGGTAAATGATTTCCCGGCGAGTATTCCGGAAATCTTGTTACTTTAGAAAAAATACAGCTGTGAAATAACAGAGCTACCGCTAGATTCGAGCTAGCTGCAGAAACAGCGTGTACAACCTGACAGGCGCTCTACCAGCTGAGCTACCAAGCCACGCCGGATGCTCGGTAATTTCACGCACATATTCGGTTACATACCCCTCCCACCGTCACATGTACTTCATTAAGTGATCTAGGGAGCAAACTGCTCAAACGGGATTCCACAATTAGTTCATGCCGAAATCCACCATTTTCAATACTCAGCAATAAAACTTCACTACAGATGAGTAGTTTAGCAAGTTTGTTAGTTTAGAATACACCCAGTTTTGAAAAATGAGACCTTTGGCTGGGTAGATATTACAGCCCGAATATAAAATTTCCGAGATTCCAACGTTGCTTTGTAGCTCAGTTGACAGTGCACTTGCCTAGTTTGGACCTTCTGGTTTCGTCGTTCCTTTGGATCCGATCAAAGCGCATGGGTCTACAAATACACGACTTACTAGTCAACTAGGCATAAATCAACCAAGACTGTGCTCATGAATTCAAAGAAGGACCGACTTACAAACGTTCACCTGACCGATATAGTGGCCCGAACGGGTGTCCCCGCTCAATGCAAAGACGAGTGATTGTGACTGGATGGAACAGAGGTGACTGAAAAGGTCCAGTAAATGAAAGTTAGTCTAACGAAACCGTTGCCAAAAAGTATGCAATAGTTATTAGAAGATAAACAGGTTTATATATACGGCTGTAAGTTAAATTGCAACTCCATAGGACCAAGTTTACGTCCAAAATTTTAGACGGATTGCACAGGCACTACATCCATTGCGAAATAGGTCGCGTGATCTTTGGTGCATCGGACGTTGTGGGATTCTGCAGTCACCTGGTTTCAACGGCGGATGCCCTTACACAGATCGCGGAAAAAACGTTTCTAGCGGCCAGAACCAATGTTCGGGATAGCGTACGACAGTTAAGGCCAAATGACCCCGCGATTGGCAGTAAGGTGAAAAATTTATGCTTAGTCTGTCCAGCTTTAGTAGGTATGGCTGCCTTTCAAAACATCTGCCAAGCGAATGCTTATATTCACTGTGCTTTTCGGTTCTACACACCGAAGCAACAAACAGGACGGATTGGCCTGGATACAGAATTCATGATGAGTTTTCGTAAATAAGTTGCAAAACGGCTCAGATCAGCATCCTGAAAATCTAGCGAACTATCCACTAATACAGGCATTCATTCACCGGTGGTCTTCAGTCTCCGCCTGTTTATCCTGAAGCCGTCTGGAAAAGTAATAGTGAGGTTTACCTACAGACGCAAAACAGGTTTTTTCCTTCCTAGTTGGTATGTCAGCTTTTCTCAAGCAATTGAGCCCTCGTTTATACCTGTATATTGATCGGTCTTTGTTTCCTGCAGCTACTCTACCATATCAAAAGCCATATGTGTGAGCTCTTTAGGACCTATGTTCTGTCTTGTCTACGACTTGTCATATGATAAAGCAGTCCGCAAACAGAGATGGTTGTGAATCCGAAGACTAGACAGTTCACTAAGGTAGATGTGGAAAGAGCGAAGGCCTAGCCTCAAGCCCTGGAGAGTCTCAAGCTGAAGAACGCGTCTGCAAGTCACAGCATACTAACCTGACCTAAAAGTGGGAAAGTGTGGGTAGCCAGCCTAAGACCTGTCGACTCAGTCTGAAAGAACGCGATGTGTATACAGTCTGTGATGAGGCGTCTTGTTCAAGGCGTTTCATAGTCACTAAAAATACATCCACGGAAACAGCTTGTCAGCCGTCTCTGACCATTCATACTTTAATGTAAAGAAAATTGTAAGGCGGATATGTCTGTTATTTAAGCTGCGTCGTATTGAGTTGTAGAGCTTCGATACCCCTTTTGATCGTCCACTTCAGTACTGGTTAAACTGATAGGTGAATGGTTAACAGAAGCCTTCCTGTCCTGAAACTTCTCTGGAAGGGCAGTAACCTCGACGAGCTTTTGAAAAGGTTGTAGGAAACCACTTCGAGCTCGCAGGACGAACTGTTTCTGTGTCCACTGGTTGCTGGCAGTGGACAGACCTAGTGTTAGAAACCTACGTTTCCCGTTTACAGAACCAATCCTCTGACTTTGATTCTCGTTTCCTATGAGTAGTGTGGGATTCGGCATGACGAGGCTGAATTGCTTTCTTTCAGTGGAAAGATTTTATCGACGTCGGAATGGACGGGGTTAACACCCCCATTAACGAGAACGTGTACGAAGGTACTCTGCGCTATGTGCCGGTTAAATTATCCGGAAAGCACTTAAGTCTTACAGAGGTAATGTTAGCCAATGTTTCTTCATAGCGTAACGGATAACTCATTAACTTTGTAAGTAGTGATCGCGGGAGCATTGTCAGACACCTTCTAGTACTACGACTGCTTGTAAATCACTTTTCAACCCTTTCGGTCAACGAGTGAAGTCGTTGGGCAACCCGCTTGATGACTTCGATGAGTGTGCATAGTATACTAGTCGAGACAATGGTACAGTGAAAATTCTGTGTCTGTCCGTGATCAGGAAAGGGTGGTGAAATGCAGTATTTCCCACTGTATCGAACTATTCCTCCCAGATATTTGATGAAAGGGGCTGGTCCCCACCACTGTCCTTCAATAACCGACAACAAAACTGCATGGTTACATGATCGCGCCTGCCAGGCAGACGGTAGCAAACTATAAACTAATCACTTCGCTTTTACCAACCAACTCGAAGTATGAGGTTCATGAAATCACCCAAAAAGCAGTCCGCTGCAGCAGAGTAGCAGGAGAACTGTCAGTTTATTTTCGAAGCTGAAGTCCACTATAATAAGACATCTGTTTGGTGAGTGTCCACGGGTGAAGTGAGAAATATGCGAATTGGATGCGGAACTTTGTAAGTAGTATTCGCCCTCAGTAATCATTTGGAGTACATTCCCATGCACAGCCCAATCACGATAGTTATTCAATAATTTCACAAAGAAAGTTGAGCATATCCATTCTTACTATATGCATGTCACCGTTGACAAACTGGGCAACGCCACCACGTTCGCATTCAGGTATTTGCTAGTGTCTAAACAATGCATTGCTCCTTAAAGATAGCTCATTGGCGGTGAAGACGAGGACAACCTTTCAACTTTCGTCCACTGGTCTATGCATCTTACGCATCTGACACCTACCTGAGAGAAACTGAAGCCGCGATTCATGGATCATAAACCAGCAACAAACAGTTTACAATGGTGGGAGAGGACTGCCGGACAGTCACAAAGAAAGCCACATGCTTCAGTCAGCGTTCAGCTGCCACGTAACTTGAACGCAACTCAGTCACATGTGGCCGCCAGGGATAGGTCCTCTCCACAGAACTAAGGCTTAAATCCTTTAACAGTCTAAGGGCAACTGCAGTGAGTTTACCCTCTAAACCTTTCACTAGTATCTCAAGTTGAACAGCATCAACATTCGATCGCATCTTTTGCGTTCAAGCAGAATTCCCAGCTAACCTCTTTCGAAAAGAATAACTATACTCAATTTTTGTTCGTGTTAAAGCTTGTAAGAAGCGCATGTCGTTGCGAGTCAGGCACTGCATCAGCGACCTCACATTAGATACGACCAAATTATTACACCTGAACTCTCGACCATTTTTGCTTGTGAGTAGTGTTCAGGTTGACCGATCGTCTCCTGAGTAGACACAATTGCTATCTGTTAACTCCAATACAGAGACCTCGTGGTTAGGATTTCCGAAACGGGCTGAAAACTCCGACCTGTCTGGTGACATTTAGATTGATGACGAGAAGTAGTTGGTTTGGCTAATTTCAAAATGAACTTCTAATGCGTGTGATGTTCATCTTGAACCAAATTCTCGACTATTCATCAGTAATTTCCTTAGTGGTAACATGATTACCAGCGTCATTCCAAAGTGACTTAACGTTCAGATCATATCCAAATCAAACTTGATTCCACTGGAAGTAGCCCCTAGAAGATCTCCGCTTTGGATTTAATTGTTGGTCATCTTGTGACGACTAGGGACTGCAGTATTTTGCTCTCTGAAAGGCATCTCATACGCCGTACTCGACTGCACGAGGTTCTTGCGAATTATCGACAACAGCCAGTATCTTGCATCAAACGTAAACTTGGCACTCCGCCACGAACGTGATCAGTTTGAACAGCGACCAAACATTCTGTCTAGCGCGGCTTGGACAACCCATCAATTAATCCGGGTGCCAGAGCCTAATATTGTTGGCAATATAAGGAATAAGAGTACTGTCATGATTATGGTGTTTATGAAGTTTATGGCAACCGTGAGTATGATATGATCGAACAAAAAAAGGAACTGTCTAATGCTGGCGAACAGTCGGACTCGAGTAGACTTGCGGCAAAATTTAGAATGTGGGAAAGATTTACCACAGTCTATACGAGATGGCTACCCTTTGATTGCCATCCTATGCGTCGTCATTCACTGCAGTTTCAATATGCAGATCACGTGAGGAAATGTTGTTGCTGCATTCTTCTTTTACACAGTTTTCTCTAATAAATTGTATTAGGCCGTGGAACCTGTTGAGTACAAATTCATTATCATCTTCAGCATGAGAAGTGTTTCTGTAATCGACCTTTGAAATAAGTGATAAATGCACCATAACAACTTCACATATAGATCTGTACGCGATACTGATCAGACCTGTCACGAAGAAACTGGATTGTCCATCGATCAATTGGGGATTACTTGATTGGCTCACTCTGTCACGCCTGTCCACTGGCTTCAACTTACAGACTCGCAGTCGATCATGTCAGTTTGAAGCCAGGGTAGGCGTAATGCCGGAACGAACCGCTTTTGATGGAGCAAAATTGGGCTGTGCAAACTGCTTCTGACTCTATCGCCACTTAAAGATGTACTCTTTCGGAAGGCTGCTGTTGAGTCACTCAGCACATGCCAAATCATTCGAAAGACTCAATCACTCTACTAATGAGCACGATTGACGCTGCTGACCGATCGTGTTTCCGTGCGCCATACCAAGCATTGGCGTTTCCTGGATTCTTCTCAAAAGCTGTTCTCCTACCGTGCTATTTCTCAGCCACTGAACATCCCTGTTGCTCGGTCCCTTTAGGCTGACTGAAATCAAATACCTACCGCACGGTAACGACCGCGTTTTAATAAATATCAGTAATATTTATGGCTGTCTTGTCCTTCAAATTTACGTCGTCCCCCTAAGCCATAATCTTCATGACCCAACCGGTTTATGCATATCACTATATCAGCATCACTGAAAATTACTGGCTATATAAGAAAGGTTTCTCCCCAAAACGCTAATCGTGCCAGACGGTGGGATCTACCACATCATACAGTAGTTAACCTGAATGAGCCGGACAAATGACAAATTGTGTTTGATTGCGTTGCCGCGTATCAGGGAGTGTTTCTTAACAACGTTCCATTGCAAGAGCCTGATTTAACCGACAATCCTGTTGGAGTGCTTCCCCGTTCTCGTAGGCATGCGATAGCCATCACGGCAGGTATTGAAAAGATGTTTTTACAGGTTTGATTTCCAGGAATTGACAGGTGGGCTTTAAGCTTCCTGTGACGGAGTTCACTTTCTTTGGATGATTTGATGAGGTATATGAGTTGAACGTCCACCCATTTGATGCTACCTCTTCAACTTTCTGTGCGAACTTCACGCTTCAACAAGTGGCTGTTGGCCATGGACAGGATTTTGTGATTTCAACAGCGTTAGCTATAAAGAAGAACTTCTATGTGGACGACTGTTTGTTTTCAGTAGAAACTATTACGTGAGCTATACCTGTTGTAGACGAACTTCATGCTCTGTTACAGAAAGGTGGGTTTCTTCTTACAAAGTGGATATCTAACGGCACTGAGGTTGTTCAGCATATACCCTTGGAGGATAGACTGCACGAAATGGTTAACCTAGACCTGGAGGGTTTTGATTACCAAAGGCCTTGAGTGTCACATGGGGAGGGATAAGTGATTGCTTCCAGTTTCAGGTGCACCTTACGGATGCGTCTCATACCAGGAGGGGTATATTAAAATGCGTTGCCTCCTTATAGACCCTCTGGGAGTAGTTGCTCCAATGCAACTTTTAGCTCGCAAGCCACTGTAAGACCTTGGTGGTCGGGGTCGTTGTTGGGATAGTTTAATAGACGAGACTGATCGTCTAACTTGGGAGAATTGGATGACAAACCTCCGATCTGTTATATTAATTAGGAGGCCTCGTTTTGTGTTTCCCAACATATCTACTGCCCTGGGAATAGAACTGCACATGTTTTGTGGTGCATCCGAGGTAGGATACGGTGAAGTTGGTTACATTAGGCTGACGACGTCGAGCCGTTCGCTCAAGTGTTGTTTCGTTCCAGGCAAATTAATAGTGGCCCCGCGTAATATGTTTACCATCCCAAGGCTTGAGCTCACGGCGGCCGTCCTCGCAGCATGATTGATGAGGCTCCTTGTGGACGAACTGATAATGTGTATCGACCGCGTAGTTCTGTTGACGGACCCGATGATAGTACTGCCGTGTATTTGCCATACATCGTCGCGTTTTGCAATATTCGTTGCAAACCGTGTGAGGTTAATACGTGAGTATACCACCGTATCGCAGTAGTGTAGCGTTTTGTACAGCTTTTTGTACAGCATAATTTCCACTGTTTTTCACATTTTTCACCTTCTTCAAATTCACACGTGCAATCGTTTAAATCATGTGAGTTGATTCAACTAACAATACAAAAATACACTTCCAAGGTCGCGAGCCCTGTGTTCTCTCTCTGCGTTCGGTGTCGCGTGTGTACGGATTTTGGGAGAGTTAACGGCTAACGGAATCCGCATTTATTTCAGCACAATTCCAAATTCATCTGTCGTCGAAATTACCTCCGTTGTGACTTCTGAAGTTAATTGGGAACTATACGACAGATTGCATCAGTTGGAATGCTTCATTCCGTGTGGTGGAACTCTAAGCGCCGCACCTTCACGAACTACTGTGATTCAGTCATTTTCATTTTTTATCGCTTTTTGATTTCGTATTCACATTTGCATTGTATAAAGCTTTTAGATCCACTACAGTGGAGACGTGCCCTCTGAGGTGAACTCGGCTGATGTAGCATCGAGAGGAGCTTCGCGTTCATCTTCACATGAGATGGAACATCGGCTTCGGAGATCGGAGTTTTTAGCGCTTTCAGAAAGCAGCTGTTTAAAGTTATCAAATTCCACTGCAATGACAGACAGGAACTGCGAAGTTAAGCGTGTTTTGACTGTTGAGACGGTACCTGCAGTGAGTCCTATATTGAGAGGTTTGGTACCACGATATTCCACTTGGTTAAAACTAGTGAAGGCCTTGACATGGCTCTTTCGTTTTGTTGAATTCGTTTGCGTACTAAAGTCAGGAGACCAAACAGATCCGGTAGAATCGGGACCATTACGTGTGTTCTAATTGCACCAGGCGACCAATGAGTTGATCATGCTTGTTTTGCAGATGACCTGAAATATCTCAGAGCTAACTTCACTGACAGGAGACGTATTAGTTTTCTGTCTTGATTGCGACCAACACTACTACACGGCTTATTGTGGATTAGGGGAAGAGCAAGTGGTGCTGTCGACAAAACTGATGCAAAACCTGTTATTTTACCGTAGCACGTCACAGTCACAGAACTTATAGTTAAACATTACCACGAGGTGCAGGACCACATGGGTGTCACACATGTGCTTGAGTCCATTCAAATAAAATTTTGGTTGTTGAAGGGGATGGCGACTGTCAGGCGCGTGGTTAACAAGTGCTGTAGATGCAAATTACTCTTTTCTAAACCATGTGAGCAGCTAGTGGCTCCATTACCAATAAGCAGGGTGACTGCTTATGGGTATCCATTCCGGTATACTGGAGTGGACTACTTTAGTCTGTCCAAAGTCAAGATAGGTTGCAGCGAACTCAAGCGTTACGGCTGCGTATTTACTTGTTTTCAGACCCGGGCTATCCATTTGGAAATTGCTCACTCATTGTCAACTGATTCTTTCTTGATGGCACTTATTAGGTTTGTGGGTAGACACAGTGCTCCGGATGTCATATATAGCGGCAACGGCACCAATTTTGTAGGAGCAGATTCATGATTGAAGAACAGACTGCAAGCTTTGGATCAATGTAAAATTGCTGAGGGCTTACTAGTTCGGAAGATTGACTGACACTTAAATCCACATGAAGCCAGCCATAGAGGTGAGATATGGGAGAGAATGATAAGAACCGTCCGGCGGGTACTTACTCCCATCATTCATCAGCAGGTTATAAGTGAGGAGACGCTACTCATTTACATTGTAGAGGTAGAACGGATAATCATTAATCTTCCGCTCATGCCTATCTATGATGATCCTCAAAATCCAAAAGTATTGAAACTGAATAATATGATTGCTTCGGTCGAATGGGGTTTTACTAAACGACAAAGTTACATAATCAGAGCGTTATACTAAGGGTTGGAGGCAAGCCCAACATCCCGCTTGCGTATTTTGAAAGCAGTGGCGACGTAAGTATGTAGAGTTTTCATTATTTTTATTTCATTTTGCTAACATCACATAACCACTGCATCGAACCACATTGTACATTTTTGTTTGACTTGAGTAAACAACAACAACACAACGCAATTTCGAATAAACTCTGCTACACGCGCTTACTGGTTCT
>LUCH01018098.1:0-18364 GCA_013368495.1 Paragonimus heterotremus
TCTCACGTGCCTCGTGAATTGTGAAGGATTCATCGAAGGCCAGACACATATCCGTGTCGCGCATCCAATTGTGGCTGACATCAGACACCTCGCGACTGTCAATGAATTCAACGATGTGATACATCTGGATGGGGTACTCTGTTTTCTTCAACAATTGCGATTTGAACCATCAGTTTTCCATACGATTTCAAAAATTGGATACAATGAATACGATTTTATTGAAT
Source organism: Paragonimus heterotremus (assembly GCA_013368495.1). Lineage (NCBI taxonomy): Eukaryota > Metazoa > Platyhelminthes > Trematoda > Plagiorchiida > Troglotrematidae > Paragonimus > Paragonimus heterotremus. The sequence goes on from LUCH01018098.1 coordinate 225, forward strand.
GCAATACAGGAGTAATTAGAAACTCACCACTGTGATATAAACACGCGCATTTGCAAATTATGTCGATAATGCGCTTAACACGGGTGATAGTTGATAGCAGCTTTGCACGAAAGATATAAAGGACTGAAGAAGAAAATCCGTGATTACAAAACCTGACGACAAATAGAAAATATCGACAGTGAACTTCGCGTGACTGGCGGTTATCAATTAAATAGGGTCGTTTATAAATATTAACACAGTTATCCGGCTTGCTGCATGACAACAGTAAATTGGCCCTGGGCCTGAAAGACTGTTGGTGAGTAGCGCACTTAACCGGCAAGAATGTGTCATCTTGTAACATATCTATATTTACTGTCTTCGTAGTATTCGAGCGTTCGTATACACGGTGGTGCACCTGTACTTCTGGTGAATTCGGCCTTTTTACAAGCCGTTTCACCTGAGACATGAAATTCTCAAACGGAAATGGCCAAAACATGTGCAATGGACCGAGCTGTTCATCATCGTCATATAAATGAGATAAGCAATGCACATTATATACCACTTCGTCATCACCATACTAAAGGGCAAACTGATCAACGAACTTCATTATCAGGTAACAGGTAACGTGAATAAATGACACATATGAAGGGTGGGAAGGGATGTATATGGATAAGAATGGGTTCAGAAAGTTTTCATAACGGTCGTTTCGTGCACATTTTTTCAGAACAACCGGTCTGAACTACAGAAGAAATTAACCGCACTGTCAGGTGAAACATAGTAACAACATTTTCGGAGAAAGTCCATCGTGAGACACTTGGATACAACGAACACGTTGACGTCAATGGTCTGCATACCTACTGAAAGACGACCACCACCATCGATATTGGATGGACGTCAAATCCTAACCAAGTGCTTAACAACTCCCAGAAATACTAAGTGCATGGGGCCAAGGGGAATTGTGACACCATGTCAACAGGATGTTCAGTTAAATGAGTTAAAATGGTGTGATGATAACCGTCAAGTTGTCTCCAAAAACTGTAATTCGTCCTTAGTTCTCTCACGGGTACAGAAAAAGCCGTTCTTCTACTTTCATAGTACACACCTCTCTGTGTGCACTTGTCGCAGCCGTGGTGGCCGTTGTGACCACTGACTTTGCGTATCAGGCAACAAGCAGATGTGTCACAGATAATGAGCTGAAGCGTTACAAAAACTGTTATTTCGAGAGCTTCAAGGCAGGCCCTATTCGTCAGAATGTCTTTGGTCTCAGTGACAAAATCACTCATATATACGTACAAAGGCTCCGGACGGTCACCGTCACAGTACGGTCCAATCACAAATGGACAGCTAACAAACGGTCGAACAATATGACCAAGTATAAACCACATCTCGGTTCCTGGGTAATCAAAAAGGGGCAGCCCATCGACCTTAACTTGCAAAGTTAAGCGGTCACCGTCTCTGAGCTGATGCTTTTTATGTACAATTTGTAGGCAGTTGTAGAGTCCAATGTGCACGTACGAACCCTTGAGAAGTATCTTCTTTGGGCACGTTTTTGAAGTGTTGTGCACAGTTCTCGGATCCAAAGACAATTCCGGAACGAGCGGCTTCAATAGAGTCATAAGCGGCATCAGATCAGTGGCCGTGGGGGACATCGCGCGAATGAAGAACAATCCCAATGCGTCAGGGATAGCTGGGGCTGTTACCGTAGTGTTCACTATAACAACCGAATATGTTGTCCACAGAACTCACATGAACCGTGCGGATTGCGTATCGCCTCAACTGATGAGAAACATGTCCTTCACCACCTGGTCCTCTTCGTCATCTTCAATTTAAAACGAATATAACAAAATAAAGGACTACCAGGTTTCTCTGATGGAATAATTTCATCCTCGACGGTGGCAGGGACAGTAATGGAGGGATCACCGACAAAACTGATGCCAAGTCGTAGAGGTTCCCGGCGCATTCAACGATATATAGTGGTACGAAAATGCAGCCTTCGCTCAGAACTCACAGTGCGTCAAAAGTTTATTAACCAGATGGATTCAAGGAGTATGAAGATCAAGTAATGAAACACCTAGGTGAAACTCAGTCTCCAGGTCAAGTTGTAGCTTGTCTTCACCGAACAATAAAAGTAGGTTATATCACACAAACATTCGGAGTGACGGCATATTTTTATCTGCAAAACGTCACAAAGAGTAACAGTGTGCAAACCGACCAGACCAGAGGCACGCGACAATCAAATGACCCAGATCTATCGAACTAGCCTGGATGAACAAAGTTTGCCCTCGAATGGCAGCCACCTATTCAGTAGTCAAATATCTATCTATTTCAGTGAAAAATTCCATTCTTGGATTATTCGTAATCATTATTCAACCGCAAAAGTAGTCCCATGATAACGTTCCATTCACCATGGTTTCTCATCTTTGGTTGGTCGGTAAAGTAGAAAAGACAGGCCAACACCTGGCTTACTCTTAGTCAGTTTGGCCAAGTAGGCCACGTGTTTACTGGGTTAGGTGATACGTACAAATCAGTAATATACGTTATGTATTGTTGTGCCTAATTCTGCTTTGCGGATTTTATACGTTCAATCGTTATCCTGTACAGTTCCATTCTAATTGCAACAATTATCCTATTCACAACGTTCCATCTGCAACCGTCCCTGACCACCGCCATTTTATGCACGATTGTTTCAAGAAAGAATTCTAACGAACGCGCGTTTGCAGCTTCATTTTTTTCATGCTTGGGGGTCCGGCTGTCCCTTATAGTTTGCGGTCTGTCGTCACTGACCGTTTTGTTGTAAGCTTTTCAAATGTATTAGATGTATTTCATGTTTTCGGCTTCTTTGGCGCAGGCTTATTAACAGTTTTTATTTACACTTATAACGCGTAATGAGTATGAAATGCCTCACTAGCGTTCATAACAGGACTGAGTGCAGTGAAACGGTATCATATTAGATGGACAATGAACAGATGCGTACTTCATAAAAAAGATAAGTTACGCTTGCTATGTGAACAGGGACCTGTAGGACTACATATTTTCACATTTCGTTTCATTTCTATATACACTCTACATCACTTATCTTTTTCCAAACTGAACATCACTCATTGGATATTGCGTAACTTTTCCGCGTTGCAATTCAGAAATACCGCATGCACCTACAACAAGTGGTTCAGGTATTGCAGCCGGTGCTCCTAGCGTGACATCTGTTACTGGATCAAGTGTTGTTAATAGAAACGCCATCCCTTGTGTTACGTGTTTTCTGTGCGACTATTTCTGTCACAGTCAGTTAGTTGCTCACAATATCTAGAATTTCACGTGTATCATGTTGCTTTCTATCTACTCCGGATGGGTTACACCTACTGGCTTGAAATTACTGTTGGCTTTATCGAAACCCTTCGTTCCTGATTTACCGCTTTACTCGCGCATATTGCACAGAACTCCACGGAGTGTGCATAAAATAATGCTTATCGGTGGATTTTATGTACACATAGGAATGCCGATATGTCTGCGTAACGTTCATCACCTTCAACGTTTCACCAGCAGTGACCATATCACAATGCAAATAAATCAAGATGGGTGCCGCTGTTTGACAATCCCAGTACGGAGTTTTGATGAATATTCGGCCGCACTGTGCACCTTTTTAAGAGAAATCCATTCATCACCAGCTCGTGTTGCGGTCGTGAGCGTACTGACCCCGTTAATAATTATCTACAGCCGTTTGCGTCCGAAGTGAGGGAAATAAGCAGGGCTGGTGTGTTACCGAATGACCTCCACTGAACCCTCATTGTGTGGGCATTCAGTGTGTAATTCGCGATGACTCGGTTCGCAACTACGTCAAACAAACGAAGAATCACAACAGTCCGGATGGATGACGTTCCCTTTGAGGGTCTCCAGCGTTCGCACTGAATTGTTCCTCTGAGATAAACGTCGGCCGAAGCATCACACCACATGGTCCGACGCGCCTTGTTTTCCTTGGTGTCGTGAGACAGTTAATCCACACTTGGTGCTCCTCAGAGAAACATCTAGGTGTGCGTCTGACTAGTACCATGCGGCGGTCTGTTGAGAACAAAGTGAAGACATCCGTCTCGCACCTACCTTTTGAAGTCCCCCGCAGATGTGATGTTCACCAATTTTGAAAGTTTCAAAGCTAATGAAAGTCGTGTGGGTTCATTACATTTGGGCCCCATAGTTATACGTTTATTCCTCTCATATTCCACGTATGGAAACTTCTTAAGTTTGTTACTTTCCATCTGAATACTGTCCCATCGTAATTTGTATCACTCCATTATTGTCCGTCCTCAGTTTTACTTGTTAAATTTGTTGATCAATTTGTATGGGAACGATAGACTTATTTATCGTGTGCATTGTCTCCCCCATATATGTGACGATGTGCAGCATTCTGGACCGCTGCACATTTATTGGGCATTTTATTTCGGAAGTTCCATGAATAACATCCTACGTCTGGTTAGGGGGACGAAAGAGCCGGTTACTTAAAAAGCACAATCGAGTATTTGAATACTCCGCGCTAACCCACATACGGAGCGGCCGTGCATCGATGGATGACACCAATATATGTAACCGAATCAAACTGAAGTGTGAAATATTCACGGTGTGCTCCAGTTGCTGCATTTCTTGCCAGTTCCTGAACACCTATGTTTGGTTAAAGAAAAATCCCTACTACATTCACAGAAATCAGAACGATGTCATATTCCGTAAACTCTCCGTACGCTTGCATGACTTCTGCTGTCATGCTTTTCCTGCATCCTACCTGCGTATTTATCGGGTTTTTACCATGTCCACGACCGTTAGGTTGAAGTCGTTGTCTTCTGTTTTATGTAAATGCGCCCTCAGCCCTTATGATGGTGTGTTCATTGGCATTTCCGTCTTGTACACCGTACAGTAAATTTGGCGATTCTTTCTAATCCGTAATTACTGATCACTTGCGTCAAGTCGCTGGTGTTAGAAACTCATTGGATGTTGCAATTACGGGTGTATCATGCTGTTGAGTTTTAGAGACCAGTGAGATCGCAGTTGTTAACCCCGCGTGGCTGTTGGGTGGAAGCAATGACTGTGTGGCCAACAATGAAGCAGTCAAAGACAATGACACATTTATTATCCTACACTGTCATTTATGGGTAAGTTTCGGTTATACGACCTCCACATTATGAAGAACACTGGTAAGTTCTACTATAGTGTTTCATTACTATTGAAAAAAAATCAGTAATAAGCGAAGGAGTATGAACGAAGGGCAGAGCGCCAAAAAAATCACTCTTAAGAATTTCGCTTATGCTGCTTTTCCAGCGTATAAAAAGACAAATAAGTGAGTGTGCTGTTTACCTCTGCTTGCTATTAGATCCAAACGCACTATGTCGTCTTCCCAGAACAACGATTCACAAGGTGGAACTTCGCCCCGATACGTGCATGTTTTTATCTGAACGAAGTTATCCCCAAGAAGGTGAGGGAAGAATGAAACATTTCATCATGAGGTGGTTCCGAGAAGCCAAAGGCAGAGACGGCGGAAGGTCCAGACGCCGACACTCAGAAGCCAGTAGCAAAATGGTAAGATTTACGAGGGCCAAGCAATTGAACGAACAAGCCGAAACTGGATGACGCAAAAGAAAGCCTGGAGGGGGGAAATAGGGGAAACCATGAACAGGTATCATGTACTGTTGATTCATGTTTGAAGTTTGTTGAAGTTAACCCATCATATACGAAAACCGTTAATTTTGTGTGATATTTATTCTGTTGTGCAGGTTTATCTAATAGATTTGGATTGCTGGAAGAAGTTATATTACGGTGGAGTCTGATGTATTCTGAAACTATTGCCACATCTACTAAGTTAATATACACTCGAGATTCTTGACGTAGTGAAGCTGTGCCTGTCACAAGTCTTGTTGATTCTTGTCATGACTTCACATGTTGACAGCTTTCAACGCCAGAAAATTGACGTGCAGTGGATATTAATCAGAATCATGGTCTATAATGCGTCCTTCACAAAAGGTTGATTTTTGATGTAGTAAAGCTCTGCCTGTTACGAGTCTTATTGATTCGTGTTACGACTTCACACGTTAGTACCTTTTATCTCAAAAAATGATTTTTCATGAAAGTTTAGTGTTACTCTTTCTTTCATTTTTCATTGTTCCTTCTTTTCATACCCTCGTGTGTCCCCAATCGTTGTGGCTTTTGTTTTTCAGGCCTCTTTGTGTTCAGTTCACCTGTGGCGTGCGTAATGCTGGGTTTGGAAATGCTTTCAACTTACACGAGAACGATTGCTGCTTGTTTGTTCTCCTGGAACTTTCTCACATCAGTTTTTAAGCTGAAATGTACAACTGCTTTCTGTTTATCTCGGTGATTGTCGTCTCGCTGTCGATTTATGCGTGCTCAGCGATCACGTAGATAAAATTCATGCTAATATATCCGTTTTAAAGTAATTTTGGAGGGTTATTTGAGGCGCCCATCTCTATTCCGATCCTCGTAAGGTCGTTTGAAGGTGTTCAACATAAACACCTCAAGTCGAATAGGAGCCAGTCAAATTAGCCCGGCAGTTCTTGCCAAATAAGATCGCTCGCTAAGAAACTGACTGAGAGATAAGTGGATGGAACCTAAGGATTAATGTCAGCAGCTCGTAAACGTTGGATTACTTAAGATTCTAGTTGCTTTAGAGGTCACGGCAAGTAACCAGGGATGTAAGAAAGGTGCCACCCGCGTGACCGGCCGACTCGGATGCTACTCTGGCCAACTGGGAATCAACTCTGGCCTACTTCGAAACGACTGTCGCCAGGGTAGGGCTTACTCCGGATTTTGTTGCGCACTCGCTCGGATTCGACGCCGTGCAAACTCTTGTCAGAGTCTGGGCGACTCTGGGTCACAGCCGGCGTGTTTCATGAAACGTTATACAAGAACTATCAGGCAAGTTAAATAAGGTTTACAGATGGGCATGTTCAATTAACTCGTAACATTGGGAAACAGTTGTATACAAGAGGGTAAAATACACAATTCGGGTGACAGACACATCTGGGAAGAATTATCAAGACGTTTTCGGCTGCGCACCACAGATCCCTAGCGAACAACCATGGGCATTTAGCTCATCGTAGCATGCTGAACCAATCTTCTTGAAACGTTGATACTCAACTTTATGTGGGTACAACGACCCGGCTGCTAGTTTCGTACCAACGGGTTTCCGTTAATAGTGGCTAATTAGAGCATGACACAGCTCTACGTCCATTTTGTATTTTCACCATCGCACCTGACCATTGTGCAGCAAAAATCATTTTAACTCACTGCTGATCCACACTTCGACACGATAAACAATCCAGCAAGAGCCTGATCTAGAAGTTGCGTCGAAATGCTACACAAGGATTGGACGATCAGCTTCAATATTACACAGTTTGTTAGTCGCCCAGTTCTTTGAACTGAATTTCATAAATCAGCTTGCAATTTGTGATCTCGCATGCCTTCATGATCAGCTGATGACAAACTAAGGTTTCTGTAATGCTGACATAAACACCACTTTGGGTTCTTGCCTCAGAAATAGCAACCGCCTTTCAGCGATTTAGCGATCGATTCACGGGTTCGAAGGAGAAGCCCGAAGTACCTATATTTAGTTTATTTTTCTTGCTAAGTGTCAAGTAAGGTCTGTTGGTCCGAAAGGCAAACACTGCAAACAGAGTGTAGCAGAGGCGTCGGAGATTACAGCAAATACCAAGAACAGAGTAGGATTATTGGCATAAAGATGCTTTAAGCAAGTGAGAAGCAAGGAATTATTTGAAGCGACCTCTAGATTCACTGCTAGCGGCCTCAGAATGAAGGCCGTTCCACTGGTTAATAATCTTATACAAAATGCTGCCTATAAAATGTCCGAGAAGGAAGCTTGCAAAAGCTTCTTGTTATATCCTCACCGACCGTCATCATTCGCTATGATAAAGGATTGTTTGACGAGACCCACTGTAGAGAGGTGTGAAAGTTAAATTACCGTGGAATCGCCCACTTCCAAGCGGGTGTGAATCAAGAATTACAATTCGAGAGTCGTATTCGACGTTTCTTGGGCCCGTGGCTAGTTTGGTAGCCACACGCTGGACACGCTCAACGGCCAGCATGCCTTCCTTCAGGCCAGTATACACGACCTGATTACCAAACTCGAGAAGCATTCGAAACGCTTTCCTATCTATACGTGGAAAGTGCGTTTAATCATACTAAGAACAGTAAGTGCTTTCTCTGTCGCCACCCCGTGGTGATAAACGAGACATAAGTTGGATGACAGCCAGTTGCCCAGGTATTCATTCAGATTACTTTTTACAACATCTATTCTGCCGAACGCACTATGACCCACGAAGACATCGCTTTCTGCAACCAATGGGAAGTTTCTCCGTAATACTTACTCAGGACGTTTCAGTTCAAGTACCATACATTGCCACCCAGCTCAAACTTCCTCTTGGTGTAGGGTACTCTTTATTATATGCATGGAGAAGTTAGAGACCGTAAACCATGGAGGCCGACTTCTGTATGGCTTTCCCAAATTTCCTGCCTGCAACGGCGCTTTTCCTCCCATATGTTCCAAATATATGCTTTCTTTTATGCGCATGCAATAATAGACCCGTTAAGAACTTAATGGCACATTTTTCAGTCATTAAACCAATTGATAATAGCTCGTTTGATCTTTCCTAACAAATCTTGTGTTGTAACAGGTAAACCGAGCGTTTTGCCTCGTCTGCCCACTACACTCGTAAACCAACTTTGCGTAATGTGGAGGCACCGGGGGACAACGTTCTTTTGAAGTAAGGGTTCCAAAGATAGTGGAAGGAAACAGCGGAGACGGGCATCAGCCGAAGGCCCAGTAAGACGTGCACGTGACTTACACAATCGAGAACCAAAATGGTGCCAACAACACGACAGCAAGAAGCGTTACAATGTTATTCCCATCCTCAAGGTCGTTGCTGTGGCACCGTTTTGTGTGACGCTCAAAGTGATCGAAGGTGTTGGACAGTTTTCGCTCCGCGCACTGGTGAGTAGCACCGATTGGCCATGAACCTATCTTCCACTCTTTTCCTTCATTTGTCAGCACCCAGCCGGTGGAAAGTCCAACTTTAAAGTGGATGTTCGAAGGGGCACTCGATGTAGAAGTAAGCAGTGCTGTGACACTGTGCTGCTATGACCTTTCAAGTTAATACATGTGGATGTTCAACTTGAATCTATGCCTCAGATGCTCACCCGTGCATGCTTTACATTCCCTTTCCATAACTGTTATACGGGACTTGACCCAGACGTTTTTGTTTCGTCCCATTAACTTGACGATTGTGAATTTTGTTCCAGTGAAGCACGCATCACCCATTTTGAAGTCTAGTATTTTACCGCTACGTTGAACCTCTTAACTGCTGGGAAAACGCCGCTGGATGGAAGTTTCTGACTGTGTGATTATACTTCTTGCTTGGCGTGTTCGGCTGCGAATTGTAATCCATCCCCCAGAAACTAACCGCCGAGTGGAACCGTTAAGCTTTTTTCTTGTCCACTCCGTTAAGTTGTTCGATAGCACCTAGGTATTGTGATCCGTTCTTGCTCCGATCTACAAGCCTTTTGATCTGCACGAAACAGATGCAAGCGGGGAACCCGTCAACGCACCAAACAGGTACGATGAAGAATCCTACCGATTGCCCGCAAGAATGAAAGTTTTCTTCTCAAGTACATGCACCGCCAGAGAAAAAACTAAGCTCCCATCACCTCCTACAACCTCCAGCTGGTTGCTCAGGTGCTCGGAGAATACCAGTCGGCAGTCTACAATGTGGTTCCGCTAAACTGGCATCCGATTCTCTTGAGGTGAATCTCTCACTACCCACTCCTGGCAGCTGATTTCTCTGTGCTTGACGCTCAGGATCTCTTTCTAAGATTAAACCTTATAGTGCAATTGGACCAGACGCGATCTCTCCGCAGATTCTCAACGAAGCGGCCCTTGGTCAGGCAACGTCGCATCATAATTTTCCCGAAAGACGCTTCAGAGCGATACTCTTCCAAAAGCGTTAAAAACGACCGTTATTGCACCTTATTTGAGGCAAGCGATCGTCAATCTCTTGTTAATTGGCGGCTGACCAGCTTCACTGGCATCCCGCGCAAGATAGTGGAACATCTGTTAAAACGTGCTATCCTTAGGCATCTCGTCCAGAATAATCTTTTCTCCTCTTTTAAGCACGGCTTTCTTCCTGACCGGGAACGCAGAACTAATATGTTAATCTTTATGGATAAACCGACGGAGGCCAAAGACAACGGTCATATCTCGGATGCCATCTTTTTCAGCTTTGTCAAAGCCACTGACCCTGCCCGGTCCTCTTATACATGAACTAGACGTTTATGGCATCAAAGGAGAGATTTTTCTCTGGTTGCATCCTTTCCTGGTAACAGGACTTTCGGATTATAAACCGGATAAGACCTTTTTTCTCCCTACTCGATCTCCGCTGGTCTTCCTCAAGGATCCGTTCTTCCTTCGCTGTTGTGTCTGATCTCCATCAAATACTCTCCCGACCTTATTTTCAGCAGCTTCCTTATTTATGCTGATGTTTTAAAAATCTGGAATGCTCGCGATCGCAGTGAATTGCAGAATGACCCTGACCGTATTAAGTACTGGTCGGATGATTGCAGTCTCCCCACAAACGATGGTAAGCGCGCATATGTGTGGCCCAGAGGGGACTCCAAAAACCTATTCGTGATATGTGATGCACAACCTGGGAGAGATATGGCGAAAGTTGACCTTAAAACAGACATGCGGATTTGACCGTCGTGTGGTTGGTTTTTCTCTTGTTATCAACAGATGGCCACCAAAAAGGAATTTGAGATACTTGGATTGATAAAAACAGCATTTTCTCTCATAGACAGACATGCCTTTTGAACACTTTACCGGATCTGCATAAGAACGCTGCTTGAGTATGCCAATCAGGTCGTATACACCGCTTCGAAGGAGGACATACTCGCCATCCAGCCTGTCAAGCGGGTAGCTACCAAAATGGTCACTAACTTGAGGCATTTCTACGGCTCTCGTCTTGAAATTCTTGATCTTTATCCGCTTGAATTTCAAAGACTCTATGGCGACTCATTTTTTACGCACTTCATCTTCAGCACAGAACTTGTACAGCAATTCTTTACCCTAATATTTGATAACTGTCGAAGGGACCACGACAAGGAGCCTTATAAGATTCGGCCCCGGATCTTCCTTAAGCAGCAGTTCTTCTCTGATAGGGTTGTCAACAACTGGAAGAACCTTCCATTAGAGGTTGTTAGCTGCTCTTCTAGGGACCGTTTCGAAGTGTTATTAAATTCCTACCCACTTAAAAATGGCTAAATTTTTATTCTACTCTGTTCTGCCAGGTTGATGTTTTACTCTGTTTCCGGTGGCCTCTGTAGCCCTCAAGAGCGATGCTGCACCCTATTTTCAATGACTGCCTTTCAAGTCAACAAAAGACTGCTGGATATCAAACCGAACAAACCAAGTGGATCCGGATGATTTGAACCTCCAATCTCCAACCCGTGAATAAACCATTGAAAAATATCGGTAAATTTTGGAACCGTCGGGTAATCCCCGTCTTTTTGCTCGACGTCTTCGTTAAAGATCACACAAACGGTGTACAATAAATTGCGGTTTCCACATATACGTGGCTAACTGTCATGGTGTTTATGTAATCTCAGAGGGATGCAACGGTTTCACTGTTTGCTTAACTACCGTACTTGTGTATAAATTCTAAAATACCGACGGTTCCTGTTCTATTTACCGGTGAGGTGTTAGCGGTGTTCCGCCTGTTTTTGAACCCTCCCCTACATTAAGTTCATATTTGTGTGAATATCGTTGCTGCTGGCGTTCAGTGTTTAGCGACTACCGTGTATTCCATAGGGAATCAGAAACTACTCCCCATTCCATTATTCGTTTCTCTCTCGTTGATAATTTTTCTCTACACATTAGAAATCTCCCAGGTAATGAGTGCGAGCTATCCTTGCAAAGATACCACTCTGTTGAGATCGTTGGAGTGGAACACATTTCTTCTGACCTCTGACCCTAATACTGCAACCGAAGTATTCAATGAACACTTCAGGTTTTGCGGTAACATCATAGCCGCGGAAAAATCCAAGCGCAGTTATGCATGCGGTAAAGGCAGGATTCTCACTCCGAAGGAGCAATGTAAGCTCAAAAGTCTCAAATCACAGCAACGGAGAACACATGATTTCTCCCTCGTTATTCAAATGTATAGAATGTTTGACGCTATGGAACATAGAACTAGAATGCTTCACATAAATGAGGGAAAACGTGCGCTTAACAGCAATGTGAGGAGCCTTGAGTTGATGCAGTTATTGAAACGTAGGGACCATACAAGAGACCATATCATCTCAATAGTTACACAACAGAACAAAACTACCATAGATGATCCTGCAGCAATCTGTGAAGTCTTCAATTAATATTATGCGGCTCCTTTCAACATCGAGGGAAATATATTGCCGCCACCTCCCCTGTAAAAACAAATACGTTCCTAAGCCACGTTTCTGCTGATGCGGTAAAAATACGCTCTCAGTTGGCTGCTATCAAACATTCTTATCTTACTGGTTCAGAGGATATTCACCATGTTGCTTTCACACACGGAGGGGATGACATTCCTCTCATTTCGCCTAATAGTTATACACTTCCTTTAACATTGGGCTCCTTCCCTCTCCAGTGGAAAAATTGTATATTTCAACCTCGCTATAAAGAGGGTTCGTGACAAGACATCAACAATTATTGTCCCAATCAACCATATCTCAATTCGTTCTGGAGTGTTGGAAAGGATATAAAATTTCGCATGGTTGCAGTGAAATACACCAGCTGCTGACACTAAGCAGTATGTAGCGGATGTTTACGAGATGTTCATCACGAACGCTGACGTCGGAAACATCTGCCGCAAGTTAAAGTCTGCAATGTCGAGGGAGTTTACTATGTAAGGTTGGTCGCGGAACATTAGAGACCCTTGGTGAAGTGCCGTCGGTGATTAGTGCGATGGGTGTGGTGCGCACCATGTTGGATGGAGGCAATAGATATACGCATATCACCTTCGCCCAGCAAATGCAGATTGAACTATTTCGGCGTTTCCAATATGTTGTGAATGTGGATGCCACCGACGGGACAAACGGGCACAAGTATGTCATTATGTATTTCCACATACTTTTGAAACTGGAAGTTATATCAGTTCCTCATGACAGACGGTATGAGACACGGCCGGCCCGTGATGTACGGTTACGTTCACAGTGCGAAGTATGCTTCACCACGTAGACTGTTTGAAATATTTCGAGAAGTGATGGGCGAGCGGACTGCAGTTGAAACCTTTACCATGGATAAGATGACTGCGTTAATGAGGGCATCCCATGTGGTGTCCGGCTACGACATCCTGCTGTGTTAATTCCGCGTTCGTCAGGCCGTTTTCAGCTTGCGTCGTGAATAGCATACAGGGTACATGTGAATGTACTTTTCACCGCACAGTGTGGTTTATATGCATACGCATTCTGTCGGTGTTTCGGAAACGTTTCTATCCCTACCATAAGGTCTTGTTTCATTTCCATTTCCATTTACCAAGGTCACGCCCCTATTCATGAAAGATGGCTGGCAGATTACGACTTGCCAATTCGATGGTTGGTAGGCCCATAGCTTCGATTGTTTGCTGCAGACAATTTTAACTGTCACTGTGAAGCCACGCATCATTTGCCTGAAAGACTACATGACCGTAACAACCGCACGGCGGCGACCTGTTTTTGCCAGTAAAATAGTGGAAAGTGTCCAGGCTGGCTTACCTTTATACGATTTCCTCATGGGTTCAGCTACAAGCGGTATGCAACCGAGGTAGGTGAAGGAGTCTGAAACAGGACTGCCGTGTGGACACTGCGGTGACCCCGTACAGATGAACAGTTGTTGTTGACAGACACAGACGAGTGTTGATTTTGTGGCAAACAGTTCCAACCTAAGTCGCCTGGTAAGTGCACGTTTCGAATCCTTATTTTTGTCAGTTCCCTCTACTTCAGACGTTGCTCGCACTTCTCCAGTGATCATGGGAAGCAAGTTCCGCACACCACTCACAATGGATGTTGACTCAGACTGGTCCGCTGAAAATGTACCGCTTGCACACGGATCGAAAAAAGCGCGAATCAGTATAACCTGCAGCGATTATCTTTTTGGTATACCTGAAGAAAGTAAGTTCTTTCATACATCTTACAGATATCAGATGCGATGAACGACATGCTGCTGCTGCTGATGATGATGCCTTCAACTGATATACGGCTTCAGTCATCCGGGGGGGACACTCATAACACATGGAAACCAAAGGCTGCATTCTGTGCTGAAAAAAGCGGAGGTGGTATGTACACTTATCCACATTTATCAAATACATAACACAAAATCCTATCCCCACGTTTCCGTCCCCAGTGACTTCACTCGTCCACCCGTGTTTCAGCATAGGGAGCGGTTTGGCAAAATTCGTAAGTTAGGACAAATGGACGGAGCATTTGTAGGTGTGTACCCATGGGGTACAGTTTGGCATAACTCCTTACGTAGGACAAGTGTATGGAGCAGTTATAAGTGTCCAAGCATGGAGTACAGTTTGGCATAACTGGCAAGCTGGGAGAAATGTGCTTAACTCTCGTAGTCTTTTAAGCATAAAGTGCTCCTCAAGGTCGTTAACCAGGTCATCCCGTTTTCATCCCAACGTACGTCATCATTCCATGGAAAAGGTTGCAACAGTGGTAGCAAATAATGGAAAAGTATGGCGAATATAACCGCAAAAATACCACTAACTTGTCCGGTTTTTGTACATTGTCCTAAGTTGAAATTATTTTATGGGCTTACCTTACGTTTGCAGTTTTATGAAAAGCTTCGTCCTAATGTCTTAACAACGGCTTAGTCTTCGGAGGTATGAGCACGTTTTCCTGATTAATCAAGTCCAAATTAAAATAAGACTACTTTTCCACGAGTTTCATTGTAGTCCACTATCAAGTCTCTGAAATAACATAGAATGCTGCCTTTCGTTATTTTCTATTAATCCCTATGTCACTGGGTCACTGCACATTCCTTGCTTACGTCTTCGGAAGATTGAAAGAGAAATTTTTCGCAGCAACAGGGTTCTAAGTCTTCAGGTACTTAAACAAGCCACGAAATTCAAAAACTCCGGTAGCTGAAAAATTTATTCTAACTGAAAGACTATAGAGATATTTACGGTCGAAAAGCGGAACCTGAAATATCCTTAAATCCCTGTTCAAGTGGAACAATTGCAGCTTTGAGTGCTGCACTCTGGCATTCCGGCGCAATTATTCTGGACGCTGGATTGGCAACATCCACTTCCCCTATGCAAACTGAACCTGAACTTGAACTGAATGTTTTATCCCCGCCCCTGGATCACTAGTTGAGTGCAGCCTGGTCAGTTTCCAGGGCATACCCGTCAAACCTCAAGAATTCAACAGACATAGGCTTCCATCAAGTTTTGGGTCTCAAAATAAAAATTAACAAGTGTTCGTTTGACAGCGAACAAGAAAAACCGACTGGATTCGGGAACCTTGATCCTCTGTCTCGAACCCGTGTACCAGTGGTGGGGGATTTTATCACAAATTGCTTAACCTAGTCAACAATTTCACACTAACACAATATACCAAAGTGGCCACGAGATCCCGACCTGGTCAGATAACCTCAACCCAAGACTTAATCATAACTCGCCACAACATTGACATCGCTAACGTGTTGACTGCAGCACCACTCAGAAAGAGTGACCATATGAGGATTAGTTTCTTATTCCAGTGTTCTCTATTGGTAAAACAAGCAGACGAATGCAACTTTTTCACTGAATCGACCAAAAAACGTATATTAGAAGCTGATAGAATGACTTAGAACCCAACAGTTTCTATGGAGGACGTCCATAGTTTGTAGGCGAGCTAAGTTAGGAACTTCCGCTCTCTTACAGATAGGGACTTCCTTCAAAAAATGGTCGTAGGAAGGGGTCGGAAGCCGTGGGCTCGCCCGAGGGTCAAGAGAGCCTTCCAGCCCAAGTGTGTGGCCTGGGAGGCATATGTTCTGCAAAAGGTGTTTAAACACATCATGATATACAAGAAAACACAGAACGAAGTAATTAAATGAAAAGGAATGCTCGCCTCACCTACAAGCTCGACCTTGCACGTGATATTAAAAAGAACCTCAGGAGGTTTTACGGCTATGCTTAATGCAGGTCCTCACCAAGGAAGGGAATCGGGACCATACCTTCCTATAACGGAGAGATCATAATGACTGACAAGGACATAGCGGACGCGTGCATGGCAAAGTTTCAGAGTGTTTATCGCTCAGATGACGGACCACCTGAGTTTCACTTCCACACCTTGGACGCGGTCATGGTGAATTAAGATACTGCGCCCCGCGAAGTTGGGCGAGCAATATTCCAACTAAACAGTACAAAGTCCGCAGGACCCGACCATATCCACCCGGCTATCTTAAAACCTCTAATTAAATTGCTAGCGTTGCCTTCTGCCCAGCTGTTCAATCTAACATAAGAAACAGGGACAGTTGTGAGGGGCTGGAGGCAAGCCAGTATAATTCTCATATCCAAAGATGGTAACGAACAAGAAGTCGGGAATTACAGACTAGTAAGCCTGACTAGTGTCGTCAGCAAAATTTTCGAACGCATATTACGTGAAAGGATCTGTCGATTTCTCTGCGAACAGAAATTTTTCAAAGCGCCTCAGCATGGCGTTCTAAAAGTTAGATTTTGTCTCACCGACCTGCTGACGTTTCGAGACACTGCCATGGAGAAGCTGGATAGAGGGGAAGTGGTCGATATATGCTATCTAGACTTACAGAAAGCCCTTGAATCTGTCGACCACAGGCTTTTGGGCTGGAATTTCCCCTTGAATCTGTAGGTGGATATAGACTTTCCTAATTAAAAGGCCGTGCAAGGTGAGACTAAGAGGGCTACCGCCGGACAAGGGTTCTCCGTTAAGTGCGGGGATCAATCCCCGGGGACCAATCCTCTCCTCTCTGTCCTTCCTCGTAGATATGAATGACTTGACCGACAACCTGGTCAGTCCGAGTTACCTGTATGTAAATGACAAAGCTAGTGGGTAAGGCATTGGACTCGGGCGCCCTCCAGTAGGACATTCTGAAGATTTGCGAATGGGCATTAAGGTGGGGGTCACCACTGAATGTTCTCAAAAGACATGCCCCCGCTAATGCTTCCCAGTCATGCCCCAGGTAAATAAGGAATGCACATAGGCGGACAGTCGAACTCGCGGCTAAACAGCAAACGAGACGCTTACGTTTCCAGGTCACTAGCACGTTTGCTCCATCAGTCCAGTGTGCTGCAGCCACGAAAAAAGCACGACGAGCGTCAAACGCACTAAAATCTGCGATCGGCGACCCATATCCAACAGGGTTTATTCCACTATACTCAGCCATAGTTCGCCCCCACTTGAAACATTGTGCTCAAGCTTGATCACTGTATCTCGAAAAGGACAAAGCTGTCCTCGAAAAGGTAAAAAAGCCCGCCACACGCATGGTATGGTGTATGAAGGGTCTAAACTACCAAGACCGATTAGTCTTGTTGAACTCATTTTTGCTCGAGCGTCGGCGGCTAAGAGGTGGCCTTATTGAAGTGTTGCTTTTTTAAGCCAGAAGCTGCTAGTACCAACTCTCATAGAGGAATTCACCTCCCCAGAGAAGTGTGACGGGCTGTGGTTTAAACCCCAGCTTCTTAGTCGTGACACGTCCATTGCCGGTGTTATTTGCCGATCGCCGTCGTGCGGCGCATCTGACGACGAGGCCATTCTTGCCGGCCTAGACCATCTCCAGTCAACACAACGTTTATCGCATCTTCTCATTATGGGTGACTTCAACGCACCCAAACTCAAGTATGTAGCTGCATTTCATGAGGACTCTGACTGTGGCCTTTCGTAATCCTTAGCAATGTTCATCCATGAAAAAGCTTGGACACAACATGTCGAGCTACCTACAAGGTACCGACCAGGACAGACACACTCATTGCACGCATGCTAGTTGCAGAACGTGATTTCCTCAACTTTCGCCGTTTAGAAAAATATTTTCCAGCAAACCCCGGCTTTGGTAGCGTGATATCTGTTTCAGTAATTGAAATCGACGAATTCTGCGTCATGGGTTGATATATGTTTGTTTAAATTTACCA
>LUCH01018099.1:0-18580 GCA_013368495.1 Paragonimus heterotremus
CTCCACAGAAAAGTGTTCAAAGAATCTCCCCCGTCCACCTTACATAACATCATTATGACCTCAATTGACATCGTGCGTTTTTCTCCCCTGCCTCAAACCCTCCCCATTAACCATTAGTAACTGTAGCGTACTATGAAATATTTATTTATTCTACTTTAAACATTGACCTTATAAAACAAACTGACGTCAAAAATACAGGATAAACCCAGTGAGATCTCAATTCATATCGTGTTGTCTTTCCTGCCTCGTAACCCTCCTCGTTAACCACCTAGTAATCATTATATGCTGTGAAATGTAAATCCTTGCTTAGTCATTAACTCTATAAAACAAACTGACATCAAAACTTCGGACGGAGTTCTGCTTATGACGTGATAATCAGTCTGGAAGTAGCTTATAGTTACCAGGTATCGCAGAATACCATAACAACTATTTGCCAACGTTATACACTTTATTAGAAAAACACAAAAATATTAATAACGCGCAAAGTTGTTGTCAAAATATATAGCGTTTACATTAATCTTCATATTACATGTGATTACTTCACATTTTCCCATTTACCACATGACATTGCGCTCTTTTTCTCATTCCCACGAGCATCCATAATGCAAAGAAAATTTTCGCGATGAATGGGAACCCAAAACCCATATTGGCCGAGCGATTAGTGAGATTTTCAACTTTTTAACGCCTTCCAGTGGTCACCGAGGTTCCCCACTGAAGTCTGCTCAATTCTTCGCAGGAATTTGGAATTTCCCGTCCTCCCTCGTCGAAACTGAATTACTTCAACAATTTTCCACTCGAAGTTTCGTTAGAATACGGCGAAATCCCTCGAAAATACATTTGCACGTGTTCCCCAAGGTGACCTTGAAATATTTGAAACGTCGTCTTTACTTAACCTTTTAAAAGATAACTTAGTGTAACATCTCATTTTTTGGACCACACATGTGAAATAGACGAACTATCTTCTTTTCTCATGTGTAAATCGAAAGTTGTAAAGTGTGATTATTTTCCCCCTGATTACGTCTTAAGTTGTCACCAGGTTTCATTTTTCTTATTTTATATTCATCTGCTGCTTTGTACCGCAAGTAATTTTGTCATGATCGCGCACCTCCGAGCATGCTTCTCACAAATGCGTCGAGGAATATATATTATTATAACCAACCGATATAATACGACCTTTTCCGATGAGCCATTTGATGAAACACAACCGGTATAATTTAAACAAGTTACATATGTTGGTGGCAAATATTTACACACTGTTAACGCGTACAAAATGTGGAGCGTTAATTTGCATCCAGGTTGAAAGCATTTTGTTCATTCAGTTCCACAATCCGCGTATTTTCCGGTACAAGTAAGGATGCTGTTAGGTCACCACGCTCAAACCTGACTGGCGCCCCCATTTTCTTGGGCGCACGGATGTTGTGTATATCGTTTGTCCATTACACAATGCAACCACCCTTTACAATATTCCTCAAGCATACTGTCATAGATGGATGTGTATTCCGTTCTCTCGCGCATTTGCCCTAAGTACGCACCGAATGAAGGCTATATGGCAAGTCTTACCGGGCAAAAAGGCATTTAATTGTGCTCCTTTGAATGCGAGCGTCTGGTGTGCAGCGGAATAGGAGATTTGTGAGGTAACTCCCTTGGTCATTAGTCATTCTAGTATGCCCCTGAATAGGGTCCCAGCTCTGAGGGCACTGATACTCCGATAATAATCAGTCTATAAGCAGAACATTGGCTGATCACTAATCTGCACACTCATCATTGCGCAGTGGAACGTGGAATCCAACAGTTTCCTATCGACTTCCTGTGATATTTTCACCAATGTCACAGGTAAGCGCAAAGAAGGTGCATGGTTACTGGCTAATCGCGCGATTTCGGCTGTCAGCCGTTCCACGGTTGCGTATAACACATTCACCTGTACATTGACGCAACTAGATAGTTCTGAGGGTGTGCATGAGGTGCAAAATAAACTTTCTCACCACTCAAAGATGAACTCAACTGTTGGAAGCCAGCCTATGTAACCGCTTCTTGTGGGACATTTCCCGCAAGTAATGGAAGCCGAAGAATCACTTTCTCAATGTTGTCGTTTTGGATTATTATCTCTGCACCGTATGTTACGCTGCCGACGGGTATTCGGTTTTCACTTTCGCATGACGGGACGGAGTAATTCAGAGCAGTATGTACAAACTTTTTTTGCGCTGACATCTTCATCGTTGTTGTCGTCCAGAAAACGTAGCTTTTTATCGTTAAAATGATACCCAATTGGAGTGGTGAACACACACTCGACGTTTTTAGAGGGTAAACCCACGTTTATTGTATCACCACTTGAAGGTAAAGTACCGGGAGCGTATCTGTCTCCCATTTCCCTTGCACGTTCGTTGTCAACTACAATGAAAAGTTGGTAGGTTTGATATCAAGTAATGTAACTTACTTGTGGTAACTAGTATGCTAACTGGTAACTTCGGGCCGTCGGACTTCGGCTTCAGGTGGCTTGGTGCACACATGTAGTACGCACTTCCAGGTAGTCGCGGAATGGTAGCTGTTGTTCGTGCAGCATTAGGCCAGCTGCTGCTGACCGCTGCAACATCCTCGTTGTCGTTGGTCTCAATTTTAACCGCTCAGTAACACTTTCTCCCTTCCATATCTGAAAATGAACAGCATTTCGTTAGTCGTGGTTAGCACTGTTCAGGCTAACGGAAGAGGAATACAAGGACTAGTTCCATTGGTTCATGGTTATTATACTTTTTGTTGAACATATATAGCAATGGAATAGCAAGTGAACTGGATGAGGAAAATAGAACGCATTTACATAGTGCACCAGAAAAAAGTACACGATGCAATTGATCGTTGACGTCGCTTACCTGAAATATGTACAACATAGGAGATGTATTGCCATGCACCCAGAAGTCAGTAATAGTTTGGAAACGCTTGCAACACAGAACAGGTAGGTTAGGGTCAACATTGTCAATGTCAAAAATAACGTGGGGCAGGCTGTGTACAATAATTAAATTATTGGGTCTGGTGTTGGAAATAAATGAACCGTTGGGGCCCAGTCTCCGCTTCTTGGATTCCTTGTTGTGGGCTACAAAAAGCAACAGCCGATCGGTTTCAACCACTTCGGCCAATCTGAACTCTTCTTTCCACCTGTAGTACAACTGGGCAACGAGATTGCAAGAAGAATGTAGTACACGTTTGACATGGTAAATGTACGGCTCATAAGGGAAGGCGGAAAATCCGTCCAGTTCGCCGTGAAGCTTCACGTCATCCGCCAGATGAACAGGCAAACGGGCATGGTATGCCACTTCCCCAGTCTTATATCAATGGAAAAGATCATACACCAACTTCTGCAAGCAAGAATTTTCGAAGTCAAGCAAAGATCTCTTGAAAACCGGATTAGCAAGAGTGTAAATCCCTATGGATAAGTCGAGAAAATTGAGGCAATTCTCCTGAGGTATGGTTCCCTTCAACACCCACAGTCCAATGTACAAGAGAAACTGCCTGAATTCACGAGGTTTCCGAATTTTAAACTCCAGCCATCCTAGACAAATCCTTGGAAGGTCGTCTTGAAGTAGACGGAAACAGGTGGTTATGCTCCAGTCAACGTGTTCAGCAGCGTCAATCTCCAAAAGTCCGCCCTTGTTGCAAGGGGATTCAAGACATATTGAGATCAAAATAAGCATAAGTTCCACCGGGTATCAATTTCAAAGAGAAAACACTTGGTGTACACAAAAAAGAACGGACGTCGGTAGGTATAGATCTCGCCAAAGGATTGATTATCCGCGAAAGCGCAGAAACTGCTCCCTTGGGAACTTGATACCGTGACGCCCATCCTTTCAATACTTATATCACGCTGGACACTGTTCCACAATCCTTTGAACTGCGTGAGATTGAGGATGTGCTAGCACCTGCTTTGTTGTAAGCAACATCATCTAAACGAGGAATGACAATTGGAAAAACGCTTGCTCTTTATCGGTACTGTTGTAAGAACACCACCTTCAAACCGATCACTGGAATCCACCGCTAGCATGCATCGTCGTTTCCAGCTGTTGAGTGTCCTCTTTAATGGAAATTGTATTGCATCCTCATGTGTTCTTCGACTTCCAAACATTCTTAAGTAGCTGTAATGAGCAGTAGGACGGTAGACCTTTATTACAATTACATACATAAACAATTTTAAAAAAGTGGACCTTTTTCTAAAGATATCATCGCTTCACCGGGCGCATACAATGCGCACTAATCGGTGCGCATTGAAGAGGCTTACGCAAACTTAATCAAACTTAAGTTCGCTCATTAAAACGTAAACAACCTGCATTATAAGCACTTTCCAAGATACTCTATACACACTTATTAACGTGTATGAAAACTCCTTGCATATTTAGTTTAGAAACCCTTGTGTGTGCAAAGGTGTGTGTGTTCATGCATGAAAGAACACGCCCTAAAAAGGGCCAACGTATAAGCAGCGACTCACTGTGATAATGATAACCTCAGGTTTGTCAACAACCGGTGAACATATCGATCAGAGGCAGTCCGCGTCGACAGCTTTACCAGCTCACGAATGAATGTGCCAGTCAACTGCACCCACAACTACGCCATACGACCCACAGATCCATCCATCCATCCAATCAATCCAGTCAAGCACTTTTAAATTGGAGAAACTTGCCTGGACAGCTCCGTGTTATCGGACATTGGTCGTGCGCAGATTGCAGCATTCAGCTAATCACGACGCATCGGCGTGCCGCTTTATTACGCGGAATTTTCCCCTGGATGTGTTCGTAGGGTTGCCATAATCAGACACTACCGTTTTAAACACATGAGGAGTGTTTTGGGGCAAAATAGACAGTGAAAGAATGGAAGTGTCATCAGTCAGCGGTTGATCATTCGAATCAGAATTCGTCGTTCAGTTACATAAACTTTTGAAATTAGATACCGACTGTTTATGACCCATTTTGCCACAGCCGAAGCACTTTGCCTGACGTTGTGGACATACATACCTCCCCAGATGCGCACTTCCCAAACTGTTGTAGAGCTGAGTTCGCATTACTTCCCTTGGGACACTGAACGGACGGTTTTGGCAAACGGAATCAGTATGCAGTTTGAATGTGTTATCTTGTTTCGGCCTTGAATTGTTGCCTTTAGAATAATTGCACAGAACCCCAGCTTTCTCCGTAACTTGTTTTATATCCTCGTACTGTTCAGACACTACAAATACTCTGGGATCTTGGATCACAATACAAGAGAAGCTTCTGTTATGACTCTGGCAAGTAAGTGCCGGCAATCAACCGATCACGTGGCTGATCCTCTAACTGGACACCGTATTTACACTCGGCTGCTTGTGTTTGCAATTGTAGGACGACATCACGAATCGATTGAGACTCAAACCAAATTAGCGCATTGAACTTGGCTCTTTCAAAGGTCAAAAATCCACCAGTTTGAAGTGTTGTAGGAGTTTTTTCAGCGCAGGAAGGGGACAATTAATTGTATCATTCTAGAATACCCTAACTCACTTACATATCTATTCTACGAGCACTATGCGAAAGTGCAATGCTTACTCGGACGGAGTCTGAAATGACCCTGCCGCGCCTTGTCAAAAGAACCTGTTGGGTAACTAGGTATGTCATCACAATAGATGACGGTGTAGACTCAACAGTTACTGACCCACACAATAACAATTATATCTTGCCTGCTATGCTAGTTATATCCGTTCGTTATTTTGTTAAACAGCCTGCATGCGTGCGGCTAAAATAAGCGGCAATAAATCCCGCACTAAAATGGAAGGCCAAGTAAAACCCATGCTCCAGAAACCAAACAGCTTCAGACAGACATAGAATAATTAGGAATATTATACTACCTTAATTCGCAGTCTCAACCACACTCATGTGAGTGTAGCTTAAGCTGCAAAGTAATCTGACCGGAATAACTTCAAACAACGAGGCGCCTCAACAGAATACTGAAGGCAAACTGTGTAACAAGTCCGGTATATACAAACATGAAAACACATCTGCATGTGTCGCATGTTTATCCCGCCACATGTATTGGAGCATTCAGTACTGGTCCAAGTTCACACTCAGTAGCGCATAGTCCAGTAAAGAGGTCTTCAAGTATTCGAAAGCAGCGGCGACGAGTTATCTCCCAAATGGTTTTTGAGAAGGCGCTAATAAAACATCCTTGAATGAGGCACCAAACAACTAATTATACAGCAAGCGTCTCTCATTTCGGAAGCAAAACTGCCAAAAATGAATCAAAGAAGTTGACGTACAACAAAGTGTATAACTGGGCACTTACCCATGGTGGAGGACGATGAAACAGTCATGCTGATTCGGGCAAATGGAGGAACTCCGGTCAAAGCATAATGACTAGTTGCATATCAAATAGTGGTAAGAGGCACGAATTACTAAAGAGAAACCACAAAAGGAAGTGAGGTTTTGGGGCGTTGAGTTTTACAAGGTCCAGGCTGGCTAACACTGAGTGAAGGGTAACAACAGTTAAAATAGAATTGAGGACGGTTGATGAATTCTACGAAGAAAATGCCAAAACATGGGGCCTCTTTTGAACAAACTTGACATCGATCGGAACAAGCGCAGCAACCTCAACAATGATGCAACGAAACTTAACTTGTTCGACAGGAATTGTCGTAGTGATTCAACGGACTGCTACACAATCATCGCTGTTCCCCAAAGGCCGGCCTGCTTTCCAAACTCAAAGTGGCAGATGGAAGAGTAGATGTTAATGAATCCCATGGAGAGGCCGTTTCTAGCCTTACACACAGCTAACTGGTGTTACTCCGAGGACGCTTTTGGGAAGCAAAGTGATCTGATATCTCGTCTTGCTATTCTCTCTGGAGTTCTTGCCGTAACTTGATATGCGTGGTTGTCATGACAAGGGTATACGTCAGTGATTCCACTTTACAGCTCCTTTGTAAAGAAGTGCAACATCGTTAACCAGTAGATGGCATGAAGAATTCCACCACTTAAGAGCAATATGTATCCAGGGCACATACTCGCGGTGCCACGGTCTCAAAAATTCGTGGGACAGGTGTTGTGATTCTCTCTGGTTTTTCTGTGCTATATCTGTGCACCGTTGCCCCAACTGAGGTCAGGCCCAAATTTAAACTCAACTGAGAATACACGTTCAAAATTGTCTAGGTTGTTGTTACCATCTGTCAGTGGCACGTCGTTGGCGGTTCGCTCAGTTTACACCATGCACATTAAAAGTGATTGCTCCTTTCTTAACCGTTTTCGCGTTACCAAAGACAGCACTCCTCTTTTACTTCAGATCACTTCTTACCAATCTCTTCTTAATCGCTTTACTACATTCGATGCTTCGATTTGATTGCCTGTCTGCCAGTGCACACAGGTTTGAGGTTGTATCCTAGGTTTTGGCTCTAACTTGGCACAAGAACATTCAGAATACTTATCACCGTAGACGATCTCCAGCATGCTCCGTCTGCCCAAAATGCATCAAGCCAATGGAAACGAAGTCAGTGAACATGGAATGGGGCTGTTTCTTATGTTGATTGTACAGGTACGGAAAAGATCAGCGTGGAGCGGCATCGTTTAAGCTTGCTTTTCATGTACACATTTCAAACTAACCGAAGTAATCCACTCCACACTGCCTGAATAAGTGTTGTTCGTCGACGTTGTCGTCGGTGAAATCGGAACCACTACTTGGTTGTAATATTTGACGTACGCTGTCTTACAGCGATAACGCTGGTTTAACGACAGATGTCTTTCAAACTGTCCTCCAATGTCGGAAATTGTGTACGAGGTGCCCGTGTGTCTTCCGGATTTGTGGTAGTTACGGATAGAAAGGCTCATGACAGCACTTAAATAGGATGTGAATAACAGGTCTGTACCGTCCTCATTCCCCGATCCGATTCCACCACTGTAGCGCTGGAGTCCACTCATCAAAGCCGGCCGTGCTTATTTAACCCTAACTACCCTGTGAATGTTTAGGGCTGAGACACACAGTGTTACTCTCGCATATCTAGTTTTCGTTCGAACGATGCTTAGTCTCCTCAAAATGTCTGTCGACAAGGTGGATCTAGAATACTCGCGTCTATAAGCTACGAGCTTCTATATAATCTGAGCCCGTTGAGCAACCGATTCCGATCCAAAAGACAACACGGTCTCGTTAGGAAGTTTCTTGTCAATAAGGTACTGAGACATTAGAAAATTAGTGTGGGCGAAATGGAAGAAGATAGCAACAAACCTCGATATTAAACCCACTAAATATACATGTTCCGAGACTAACGGTTCACTTGAATATGAGCAAGTGCAATAATCGCATGATGGCGAAGTGATCAAGCGCAAATGAAACCAGGGTACGTGTTAACAGAAATTCAAGAATAAGGAGTAGGAAAAATAACTACACGAGAACAAGTTTCCACAATTGAACTACACCAAGATTTAATAATACCTCAAGGTTAACGTTCATGGGATAATTGTTTCGTCGCGCGCTCAATTTGAATGGTCATGTCGGTTTTTGCAAGAAAGGCTCGCAGTCACTATCAACATGATTTTGTATGTCAGAAAAGAGATTAATAGTAAAGGACAAATGAAGACAGCGAACGTGGTCGCCAATTTTTCACGAACCACAGGGCAGTCGCCGCCTCACGCAGGCTACTACTCGAAAACAATATGCGCTACAACCACTTTACAATCAAGTATTTCTTTGTTTGGAACAAATCACCCTTGAGAGTTTAGAAATCTTTTCGACCTTATGAAACTTGGTTATTTTCAATCCGTGATATTGTAAATGAGGACGTCAGTGAAGCAGGTTAACATAATATCGCTGTTTGTCTGGATAAAAATGCATAAACAAACAGTTATATTGATTGTGCAATAAGCGGCAGCTAATGTTCGGAAGGCAACGAATGGTTAATGTGCCACACCAGATATAATACAATTAACACGCTGATGCAGTTTGCAAGCGGAGGCACACAGTTATTGATAATAATCCGTCTTACTTGATTCACGGACTTGTAACTTAGGTACATGTATTTCAGTTATCTGAAATGTGAGATGAGAAAAAATGTGATGACAATTACTGTAACGATGCACAGTATGATGTACTACAAGCGACTCTCGCTCGTAATTTCTGTCGCATATTGCTAATATCCCAGTTCTATGGCGGAAATTATTATGCAGCATATAATTCTGAAAGCAGATATGTAAATAGGTACATGTGTTTGCGTAAGGACACTAGTAACGGATAACAGTCTTCTATTGTTTATTAAACATATGCAAATTGGACACAAAAACTATCGGTTCCATAAGGAATAAGGAGCCATTCGCTGACAATACAAATAATGCGTTTCGTGCAGGTGATGGGAGGGGCGGCGGTAACCAGATAGAGAAGCAGATCACCGGAATCGAGGCGAAGATCGGAAAATGGGGAGAATTTACTAACTAGCGTATACAAGACTGTAGTGGACGTAAACACTTTACAAAACTTTGGTACGAACACAGAGCTAATTGCGATAAAAACGAGAGCAACTGACTCACAGTAGTTTGTAAAGGTGGTCTAATTGATGTTCCACTACAGTGAACGAAGGTTTCCAATAGATGCCATCTGTCGTGTTGCTCCAAAGGAATTCTTGGTTCACAGCGGAAATACTGGTTGACTGCCTCAGCTTTTAACTCCCCAGAAATCAGTACCTAAGCGACAAGAAACACAGAAAGAAGGCAGTACTCACGACCTTAGAGAAAGATTCTGTGTTACTGATTCGTTCGATTCACACTGATTAAACATCAATTGTACATGTGAATTTGAAGAGAGTGGAAGGTGCGAAGAACAATAAAAAGGATGGGGTACAGAATACTCTAAAAAAGGCAACTGAACGAAATTACGTTGCCTAAACCTCCTACACCTCTGGTGAACAGTTACCACCAAACGGCAATATCTTCTTCTCTGTTGAACATAGTCGATGTTGTGTAGAAACACAACAACACCAGAAAACAGACCAACACCACCTCCCGCATTCTAAACCAAACCAAGCGGAGCATGAAAACCTTTGTTACATTAATGCATCAAAACGAAGCTAGGAAATCAGACGTAATAATACATAGGCACTAACATCAACAACAGAAGTAGAGACATTGCAAGAAATATACAGCACAAGATAATGTCTTGCACTTACCATAAAAAACTCACTTATATGCAAGACCCCATTCTGCTTCATTAAAAATGGGGCTGGTGTTGTTTGGGAACGCCATGTACACTCCGAATTGATCCAAGCTATCACTTTTATCATTGGAAGTATTTATCTAGATTCTGAAGCTTATTATTACTCCAACCGGATAGATCTTCTACATAGTTATGTCCAAAACATGTGGCTGGACAACAGAACTATAGTCAGCGAATGGTGTCAACATACACAGCCCCGTTAGTAATAACTATGTCATTCTGGTAGGTCTTCCTGCAAACTTGATGATAACCAGCTGTGTTTAGTTATTAATCACTATGCAAAAGCTGTGCACACTAAAACTGTCCAGAAAAAATGTGTATAACTTAACCCGTTCGCCTCATATAGTTACGTACAAATCTGTGCCACTTCTCATCTTAATAGACCACATGGCAAATTTTCTGTGTTGCTAAACATTCTTTCTTTTCTATGTATCGGCCGTGTACACCTAATCGACAACGGAATTCGGCTGTAGTCATTTAATGGAAAAAGCTGCGAATCGACCACTTTAATCGTTATACGACAACAACTGTTTATTACCGGTATATATTTTATTAACTAACACGAAATTATAAATTTTATATGAAAGGTATGGTCAAAAACTCATACATTCCATTATTATTCATAATCCACATGACCATCTTTACGTTCTTCCGTTTATCACGTAATTTTGCCCTTCATCCCGGATTCCACGACTACATCTAACGTGAGACAACATTCCATAAAGCCCGGACAGTCACAACCCCGCATTGGGTGGACAACCCGCGAGATCTGCGAAATTCCGTTAATGTCCAGGAGTTAATGAAGTCCAGCCCAGAAGATCATCCACCTCTCCGCAAAAGTTTGGGTCCTCCTATCTCCCTTCATCCCAACAAAGTTTTCTACAAATTTGCCCGGAATTGTCAACATCAAATAATGGTGAGACTCGTTGATTGTTCACCTGCTCCATCCCCAAATATCCTATTTCTGGCATAACCTTGATCATCAGCCAGTGTTAACCTTGTGAAGAGCGAAATGTTATAACTACCTAGCATTTTTATCGAACAGTGAATATTTTGAGAATTATCTTTTTAGAAGCAAGTTGCCCAAGTGGTTCTTCCTAAACTGGAATTTTTCTCTCTTATCACGTCTGTTTTGGTGCTTTATTTTCATAATTAATGTATTGCACCATTATTAATTGTGTGCGCAGTATGCAGTTATGTCTATCGCGCTACGGTATGTACACTGATCACCCTCATCTAAACGTGTTTCTCCCAGATGCGTTGATAAACATACCATTATTATTATGATGATGCTGATGTAGTATCAAATTAGGTAACCTGCCGATCTTTCAGACCAATACATTGAAGGTACAAGATCTGCAAGCTAAGTAGCATTCACGACGATGGTGACAAAGGCGATTCGTCGTTCGGGACGAGGTTAGTTTTGTCAGGAGACACAAAAGTGAATGGGCGCGTTACATCAACATCAGTTGGCAGTTCACCGAGTCGGGGAGAACGCGCATAGCAATTAGAGTAAGAAGCGCTTTTAAATAACGTGCGGCGATTTGTCACAAAATGGTACCTGCGGGTACTAATCAGGGAAACCGCTCAACCATCTGAAATAGTGAGAAACGTCAGATAGGTATAATGAATGTACTAGTTGTCGCTCCACTGGCCAGTTAGTTTGCGGGGTCTCTTTTAACGCCCTAAACTCCAGGGGTAAATTTATGTATCCCTTTAGAGCAAGCAAATTTAAATGACGACAACATGTTTTGCTGTCCAATTTTTATTACTTTCCCCACACTTCTGTCGGCGCGACTTCCAATATAATTTCAGATGTGGCCTTGGAAACGGCTAGTTAAGACCCTACTTCCCGATTAAATTTTGATCACTATCTGGTCTGCTTTCTCAGTACGGCGTACATCTAGTTTCACTGCAAATTGCGGTTCCATTCATTTGTTCGTACCCTTTATGCTATTGCAGTTTCACACCTCCCAACTGCAGCGGATTTATTTGTGTAAATCACCTGAGAGTATGTAGAATGATCGCGCTCAACTGAGCGTGTTTCCAACAGAGAGGTTATTAATACACTTTGTCAATATAACTATTGTTACAAAAGTTGTACTAAGTTTTGGTGGGCGGTAAGAGGCATGGGCGAAAAGCTTACAAAGGCTAGATGCTAACACGACCGTTTGTGGTAGAAAAAATTATTTTGTCAATCGCCAATGTTTCAAACGCATGAAACGATTTTTGTATGGTAATCATTCACCAGTTACTGTTAACTATCCTTGATCACAGTGTGAATGTGTGCCAGGCAGGTAACTGACACTTGAGTATTGGGATCAATCATTCTGTTCTGCGCACGTATAAAATGTATAAATATAATATAAACCTGTCTTCCTCATGTCAGTGTGTGTTTTCAGCACAATGGAATGTTGAATCGATGCTGCTGAATTTGATAACAGATTTTAAAAAGCTGACCACCATCTTCAACGATGTGAATGACAACATGAGCAGATTCAAGGTTGGTGTGATTGATTGCCATGCTGCAGTTACCATTTTCGGTTAGACGTTGCCTGGCTGGTTTTTACAAATGTTCTTAGATAACCGCAGGCTCAAAATGTTTGTGATGCTTGAAATGTTCAAGATGTTCAAACAACTCGTTCTGAGTTGTACGGGAGTCTAGAAAATTTGTAGAAATAATTCGTTGTAAAAGAAACTGGAATAAATCCTCTATCACACTCTCAAAGTCGGCAAAAGTAACTATTTCTGAGACTGTATTTCGGACTGTGCTGTTGATGGATCGTAGAAATGACAGTGAACACGTTATCTTCATCCGCATTGTAGATACTCAAGATTTGGCTTGAGTTGGCATAGAAAATGGGGGCCATTTTTGTATTGTTTGGATGTTCTGTTTAGCTCAGAGATGGCGAGCAGCTAAGCAAGCTCTTGAGGAATTTTTTATGATTTGTTTCGAATGTAGACTGTCAGCATAATACTCCCGCTAAGGTCGAATGCGTAACTTGCATAGGTCAAAGCGAACGACGGCGAGGAGGAACGCAGACATTATGTACTCACTTGTCCGTTTGGTGCGCTTAGAACTATGTTCAGATAAACTGAATGAATTGAAACAACGCCTGCTCGGATCGCGCATTGAGATCGCCGTTGACTCTCCAACTTTATACAACAAACAGGCGTAACAATGTTGAACTTGCTTGTTGAGAACTACAATGGTTAGGTTTGATTCAACACTATAACGAAATGAAGCATTTTGTTTACGTGTTAAGCAAGAAGTAAGTTTGTCAGGAGGGAATATGTGGTTAATTTTACTGCCGTCCTAAATAAAATTGTTTCTTCATATTTGACAACATTATATCATATATATATACATAAAAGATTATCATTTCAAAACATTTCCTTGAAGCGTATTGATGGCGAAAGGTTAAGCTGATGCGCGGGTCTTTCTCACGTTCACATACCAGGGAACAGTTGAGTATGGCGTCAAACGTAACAAAGGATATTGTAAAGTCCGTAACGGAAGTAGTGAGATGTGCGAGAGTTGGAGGCGTGAGGAATGACAGTGGTGTAAACGCTCTGCTCTTCTCAATTTCACCTGACACTTAAGGCTTGGTAGATGGCTGGGGGACAAGCATTCTGCAAATGGTGCGTCTACTGGAGGTTCGGAGGAAACTGGAGATAGACACTGACGGAGTGGAACGACGATTCTTGCTTTCATCTGTAGCTCAGTGCCTGTTTTAGTTTTTTCCCCATGTCCGAAGCGGTACACTGCGCATCCTCCAAAGCCTTCCTCGTAGAGGACACCTGTACAGAGCTTGTAACACTGTGGCCAATATGTTGGCATTAGTGAACAGTGAGTGTGAGTGTATTTGTTCTCGAAGATAAACGTACTCCGCACACCTCTGAACAGACAGCTTATGCAGACGAAGGGGACACTCGAAGTTATCAGCAGAACCTGCTACTCATGTCTGAGACCATTACAATGGAAATGGCTCCAGCGAAGGCAAGTGTGACATTGTACAGGGTTTTGAACTGCCAAGCGGCAACAAAATCGACCACATGGACTTGAGGTTTGCGATTTACCGTTACTGGTGAATCCGGTGCAAGTCATCGTAACGGCAGTGAAAGAGGTATAACGTAACAGTTAAGTTTGAACAATAACGATAGAATGGTCCAAACAATAACTGGGACAAGCGAAGCGTTAATCGGAAGCTGTTACCGTTAAGAGTTTGTGAAAAACTGAAGCCCAAATCAGGGCTGGGATAATAACATAAATTCAGAATAGCAGCGCAGAAAATTGAGGGACGATGATGATGTCGAAGCAATTTGTGTTGAGCAGAAAACTAGTCTACTGGGTTCGGCCACCAAGTCCGCTTTGCTTCAGAGGATTGTCCTCTACAGGGAATCGCCATGCCAGCAGGGCTGAAAAAATAAGGCTCAAGGCTTGAGAGGGATTCACCCAGATCACAGACAAACACAACGCAGTCAGTCAGGTCCAGTTGGAGTTCCTACGGGCAAACGAAAGGAACTTGGCCAAACGAGTAAATGAAAACTCAAAGGCGTACTTCAATTATGTTAAGTCCAAGAGTTCCATCCGCGTGTTTACTGGGCACATCCGCAATGAATATACGGAGGATTTCTCCTCCAATGAACAGAAAGGCCCAGGCGTAGTGCCAATTGTCTGAAAAGGTGCATGCGAGGGATGATGGTAGATCACCGCAGGTTGATATTTCGGTCGGTTTACCAATTATGGGGGAGGTCCTAGTCAACGCTGGAGAAGTGCTGGGGCAGCTAGCTATGTCAAATTTCAAGAGAGCAACGAGTCTGAATGACGTCCGTCCGGCAGTTCTGAGACTCGTTGATGTCTTAGCTACTCCAATGACCGTTTTTTTCAATAAATCGCTTGGTGAGGCCAAGTAGTCAACGGTGGCGCATGTTTTGCGTTACGCACAGGAGGCAGTACGGTGGGGCCGAAAGCTATAAGCCCGTAATTCCTACGTCAGATATCCCGAAAGGACTAAAAGTGATATTAAAGAACACGAGAGTGCAAAACGTCGATAACTGCGAACTGGCTGTGGTTCGGCATCACTGTTTGTAGGCAGGCGATCTCGCGTTTCTAAATCACTGGCTTTTTCCGATGAGATCACACTACGGGTGAACAGGGGAGAGCAGGTTAAGGTTTGTTGGTAAGACAGAAATCCCTTCGACTAAGTGAATACAAAGCTCTTGATCTTGACTTCGGAGACCATTTACTTTCACCTAGGCGTCTCGGCGTGGGTGAAAGCGTTCCCGCAGAATAGGGGGCTCCGTGTTCACTTAGAGAGTTTCAAGTCGCATACTGCGCGTGCCACGAGTGATATTTCACAGGGACAGTTTTGGGTCCCTTGTGTTTCCGTATACATAGGTGGTTTGGCAAATACGACCAGCAGTCACTTCCATGTGCTAGCAAATGACGTGAAACTCGTGGGAAGCTCAAAATAGCCCGTAATTCAACGGGACCTAGAAGTAATGTATCAACTAAAAGTTGACCAGGAACTACCTTTAAATGTTACCGGGTGTGCGGAGCTTACAGGTAGGCGACACCGATAGCTTACTTGGATGAGTCAGGACAATGCATCCTTATTAAGAGAACTACTGGGATGACGGACCTAGGAATTCAGGTTATCCGGGACATCAAATCGTCTGTTTTGTATCTTTTTGTAGCCCGCAATACAAATCGGGTTTCCAATTGCTTGAAGAAGAACGTAGCCTCAGGAAAACCCTCTGTTTTCATGCTTGAGCGTGAGGCTCAAGTGTGACAACATCTTGAATACTGGATGCACGCCTGGTGTCAGTATTCGGCTAGGGATGCCAGAATGTTTGACAGGTTGCAAAGTATGTTCACAGAGCTCTTTGTAGAACTGCCGGAAATGGAGTGCTTCCACAGACACAGGCAAATTGTTCTCTCCCCTTTAGAAAAAAGCCAGAAAAGAGGATACCTTCTAAAAGTCTATAAGATAGTGAGTAAACTATCCATTGCAACTGTTTATTCGCAAAGAAAATTCATCACTCGAGGAACAAGAATTCAAGGGTTGTGAAGAAGAGAGCTGAGGCCAAAATCCGGGCCAACATTTTTTCATAAAAATTATGAACAACTGGAACGAATTGTCGTCCAAATAGGTTCCAGCCACCACTACTACGTTGTTCAGGCGTAAGCTCGATACATGTTGACTGGCATTATTCTCGGATCTCAGATGATGATAAAGTGGCCGGCGATCACTTAATTTGGTGACAACACTCGTTACCCACCTTCATCTTCATCTTTGTCATGCTTTCAAGTGATTCTTATTCATTAGCGGCAGACATTTTCCGTGGAACTTCTAGGTCCAGTTGTTTTCTACTCCCTATAGCCAGCATTTTTTCTTGTAATCCGGAAGGTCCAGAGCGATAATGGTAACAATCGTAAGGGTCTCATTTCTGTCTAGTAGGCTAAATATACCACAAATGCCGATGGTAGTCCCAATACCACTTTCTTCCATAATTCATGATTTTTGTACCCTTTTGCTTTTCAGTTTTCAAAAGACTATTTACGTAATCCTGTTGACCACTGAGCCGGGGATATTCTCCCTGTCTCTGTAATTGATAACTGCGTGTTCCGCACCACCATCTTAGGCGCCCAAAAAATATTGAAGAAAAATTCCTTCCTTTTTCGCAGCAAACTGGGGTCCTTGGAGTCCGATAGTGTAAGAATCTGGACACTCACTAGTAACTAACCTTAAGTCCTGTGATTTTAACTAAACCGAACTGAGGTAAATGGAAACTGTGAAATAAGGCCGCTGCACAGACGTTCGCGCGTAACCTAACTTCTGATTACAGACCCATTTCTTTCCTCAGTGTCCGCTCAAATGGTGACGGAGAGCGTTGTTGACGATGCCGCCCGCAGGGCACCATACGCGTCCAGAATCATCGCTCCTCGCCGGAACGGTTTCCAGCAGGTTACTAGTGCGTCATCAACCCAGAAAAAACTGCTTGCCAGAAGTGGACTAGTGCAACTAATTCTGAAGACTGGGTGGGCTTTGTGCTGCTAGATATCCCGAAAGCCCTAGATAATGCGGAGCACATCCTGACGCTTTCCAAACTGCAGTGGTAAGAAATTGGATGGAAGTTGCCGCATTGGGTAGGGGCGTACCAATGTGGACTAACCTTATTTCTCCCTGGTAATTGCAACTTCCGGAAGTTGGGAAACATTCCTTACAGGAATTTAAGACGATAAACTTCAGGACCGATGTTTTTCATTTCACATTTCGCGGAAATGCCTTCATTTCCATCTTCGGGCGTTCCGCTGTACTCGGACGATGCCAGGATTTTCAGTCGTTCGAAAAGCCCACAGACTAACCTTGCCCACTATAAAATCTGGTCACATTTTGCGGCTGGCTTAGGTTTAATGACGTGCCACCGAATGCTCCACAGTGTAGAGTCCCTAGGCTTCGTCACAAAGGCGGGACTCATTATCAGCTTGATGACGTTGGGCCTTGGGTATCCAAATAGGTGGAAAGATTAGGGATTGACTGTAAACCAGAATATGTCTCTTTGTCAGGTGCAAAGTTATAACAAACACGGCTACTGACTCCTCTAACATTCTCAGTTGTGGTCTGGGCTGATTCAACCCGCAAGGTTTGTTCCGATTTATTCTGTCCTTGTCCCCCCATTGCTAAGAGTACACACTCCTTCCTGGTCTCTTCATCGCCGCGAAGGTAACATGTTGCTTGAATGCTCCAAGCACAGAGCTACAAAACGGGTGAAGAGTTTTAAGTACCCCAGTTGCCCCAGTAAACTTCATGGTTTCAGTCTGTTTGGCCTGGAGCTTCGGCGGGCGAGAAAATATAATGTATCTGTGTAGGTGTTAACCCACCCACAACACCATTGCGCTTCCGACCTCCTCAGAACTGTGCACGCATGAGCAAGAGGGAATGGGTTATGCTTCCAGCGTTAGTGCCCCTGTTTGCCATGTAAGTGTCGATCGGCTCATACAGATATGGTCTCTACTGGAAGACTTTGCTAGGTCACGTTGTTTCAGCTCCGAACCTTGACCGGTTCAAGATAAAAATGAATATATATCCCCGAGAAATCTCAAAAATTTTCACTCTTCCTCTGTTCTGCCAACTAGCCATTTATGAGATAAACAGGTAGCGTGGAAAAAATTACGCTGGGTAATATGTCTGGCCAATTGTGCAGTGTCTGTCTGTACATCTCGTTGGGCAAGTACGTGTCTCCACATCAGGTTCAGCTCGCCCCTATTTCCCTGACATAAGCAACTGGACCCTTGCCCCATGCTATTTTAGCATTATATCTGTCGGCAATTATCCGTTTCACGGGATTCGCCTTGAAGGTCGTTCAAAAGGCAAAACGGTCCTTT
>LUCH01018100.1:0-18611 GCA_013368495.1 Paragonimus heterotremus
ACGATGTGTTGTACACATAGTAATACTATCACAGATGTGTTTCAATAGATTGCTATTTTTAGAGATGCCTGGTGATTGGTTAATATTGTGGTTACTAAACTCTTGAGCCTCCTGGCATGAGGTCCTTCCAATTCCAGTCAGAATTATGTCTACGGCTGACTTTCTTTTTGGTACGTGTCCACCTCACTTTTTGTTGTAATGAATTTAGTGAACGCGTATCTCTCATCCTGCGTCATTTGCTTCTGTTACATCTCTCGTAATTTGGACCATGATTTCGATTTCATGGAAGTCGCAACTCTCTGCATGCAGTTTGTCTTTTGTTTCCTCTTAGATCATGCATTCCCCATCAATCTATTCCTTTCCAAACCACCAGCCAATTCGAGTCAAATTTGCATGCAAGTGTTTGCTTGTTTTTTTCCGATGTTAATGTTTCATTCGTTTCAATTCATCATTTCCACTGATCTGACAACAGCCATTCGTTATTTTATATCGTTCTCTTCTGATTGCTGCTAGCTCGACAAGCGTGTGTAGAAATCCTTGTAGTGTGGCTCCATAAAACGCAATGATAACGTGCAAAATCTGCCTGATGAACCCCAAGCAGATCAGACTTGAGGACAGTACCGTTGAGTGCTTCCTCTGCAACTCAGTGGCCCACTGGGACGCACAAGTGTGCCCACAGCATTTTATAAATTGTTGCAGTATAACCCCCACAATGTCACAAACACATTTATATCAATTCCCCATTAAATCTGAACAAGATGGAGGAGTTTCAAATGATATGTCTTGCGTTAAGACCTTCTTTATGGGTATAACAAAAATTTGCTGTGAAGCAGACGTTAAAAACGAGGAAGATAATACACCGTCTTAGGCGGTATTCGATAAGCTGCCTCAATACGTCAACCGCTTGACTTGCAGAAGACACTTTTGCGTCTGGGTGTGCCCAATCTCATGCAACTCCTCAGAGTCTGTCGTAACTTTGTCAAGGATAATTGAGTTCAAGCACAGACTAGATGCGCATATTGGGAACATTAAATAGATTACTCATCTAACTTGATTGTTGAAGTTGAATGAAGCTACTCTGGTTTTTCCACTCTTGGCGATAGCTAGCGATTGTGGTTTGTGTTTTGCCGTGAGAATGCTGTATGCTTGATAGACGGCGGTTGGGTTTTTATTCCACTCGGAATCCACTGATCGTTTACTTCGCAGTCCCTATATCGCAAACCTTGTTAAATTGAAACAGTTTTCCCACTCCTCTTTCCTTCTTGAACCGTCCATCACAGATTCAGTTATGCATATAAGCATTCTCAGCTTTCTCTAATCTGCAAATTTTCTATGAGTCATACCCTATTCCTATATTAGGATCATAAAACTAAATGAGCAGAAACACGTTAATACCGCTTTTGAACAGCACACACTAACGATGACTAAGCCAAGCAGTCCGCATGGAGATTCGCCACGAATTTAAACAGTAAATATAAACGGGGATAATTTTATGAGGAAGTAACCGAACATTCTTTTGGTATACTGAAGTGAAAATCTACTCGGTTTACTGCTTTTCCAAACCCTGACACAACAGTAGGTCCAGCAAAGGATCAGTCCAAACGTCACGTTAAGACAACTCATCAGAATTGGGCAGAAAGCCTCAATATTGTAATTTCTGCTATTTGTCAAATTCCTGCTTAATAGTGCACCAATCAGCTTACAGTTTGACTCTCCAGGTGCAACTATGACCAGTCAGTGACAGACTGTGATTACTCCAATACTGTTTTACATCTATAAGTGCGGATTCTTGTCTCATGAATGAGAACTGCTTATTACAACCAGCACGAAGTCTTATCCTGATTATTTGTTTTGGAGGTTTCAAATCGAATACGATTTCTGAGGCTATTCGAAGACCGTAATTTCGAGTATTACATATAGTCGTATACTTATTGATCATCATTGGGATTTTTAGTTGCAGGGGACGTGTTAGTTGACGTGTAAATTATGTACGTTTGATGACTGGGGTGTTGTTTACGTGTGGTAAAATATTATCTCAACAACTTGGTATAAAATAGCACTTGCTTGAGCCTTGATTTATCATATTCATAAATGATCTGACTGAGCTTGCGACAAACGTTATTATGAGCTGGAATGTACGAGGCATACTCGATATACGTATAGTATTGTGCTTCGCTTTAAGTTGGAAAGATCTATTCTGAGATTGGTGCGTTACTGTTAACGTGAAAGGGTCCAATGAAGTTCTTGGTGTTGTTGACCTGTTTGCACATGTACGGAGTCATGTCTTGCAAAACGAATGTGAGTGCGATGAAATTGGTATTTGTAATTATGTGGTCTTATCACTTATAGTTATATCGACCCTGCAGTTGAAACTGCATATATCACGTTCAATGTTAATGTTTGTTACGCTTTTTTAATTTTCTTCAGAACATTGTATTTTATTACTATATGAGTATCCAACCCATCTTTGCCACCATATTTTTCGTATCATGTTCGCGCGTTTATCGAGTTTGAATATTGAGTGGACGCCTGTCGATCTGTAGAACTAATCAGTACAAATCTATCAGATCAGTTAATTACATGGATAGACTGCATGTTGCCGAGTGTCCACAAGGTGTTTTGTGATCAATACTAAACATAAGCAGCAGATCAGAGAAAACATGGAAGTTTCAGTCAAAAAGGTGTTCACAATAAAATTTGCGGCAAACAAAATACCTTTTCGTATTTTACTATAATCGTCGGCTTAGGAAAGTAAGTATTCATCTTTTCTTTGCTACTGGCAGAGTGCAAAACTTATTTAACCACCTCTGTCGCCCCAAATGATCGCGACGCTAATCAAAAAATATCACTCAATGGTCCATAATGACGCATTACCGAGCTAACAACTTTCTTTCCTCCTGCAAAAAGTGAGAAACCATTTCCAACTGCTGCATTCTCTCTGTTCGGCCTTTAAGTCCTCTGACCCAAGATTATCTCACATAGTACACTGGACTCTGAAGATTCATTCAAAGAAGTAGCTCTCCTTCTAGCAGAATCTGTTTGTAAGTCATAAAAACAGATACCCCGATTGACATTCCTTCCCATACATAAATATAAATAATGGATAGATCGACATGCCGACAGGCGATAGACATGTCCCCATTTGCTAACGACCAGTCAACATAGGTGGAATCCCACGCAACATCGCGGGTGTTTTGTTCGACCGTATCGTCTACAATCACCTCTATATAAAGGATATTATTTATTCTATCCAACATGGTTTGCCCCTCAGCAGATCACACATAACCAGTGCTCAGTCCAATGGATAGCTTGACAGAAACCAACAACAGTGGTCTTATATCATACACTATTTTCCCGGACCTCGCCACAGTTTTCGACGGCGTTCAGCATGACTATTTCAGTCAAACTTCTGCGGCGAGGAGCAGTGTTCATACTATACTACTCGTATCGCTGCTATTCAGTAGTGGAGCAAGAACACAGATTTTGACATTGAATTAGGGGCAGGAAAAATACAGGAAGAAACATCAGGGAGCAGCATCGCACGGAATGGTTCTTTGAACGTACAGGAACAGAATATTGGCGTATGTGTCAACCGTGACGGTCTGGGCAGAGTACCGTACGCAAATGAGTGTTTTTGTTTGTTGTCGTGTTGAAACGCATAACCTACCCGTTGCTTTCTTGAATAAATAAGCCTCGCGTCATCCTCGTTTTAGGCTCACAACACTTGATGTAGGACGTATTTTGGAAGTCAAAATTCCTTTCGATTAACCCTGTTGAACTCTGCCCTTTGACTCCGCCTAACTAGACGACTGTTCCTGTTATTCCCGCAACCGGCGTCTAATTTTACTAATTGCTCCATTCTGCCTCTCGTAATTATTGAACCTCACTCATTTGCCCACATACCCATTGTTGTCTGCCCGTCTCACCCTCCCCACCCCATGGGCCGCCGTGAAACTGATGTCGACTAATCGGTCCGTCCGAAGACCGGCTATTTTGACACACATTAGACCGATCCGATCGCATTTCGTCGGTCCGTCATTGCCTGTCGGTTGCCTGTGCTTGTACTTGTGGCTTTTGGACCCTTGACGGCCTATTGCGGCCAACCATTGTATCTTATCCCACCTAACGCAAACGAATTGAAAGTTGTTCCTTGTAATTGATTACATTGTTCATGCTAATGGTGCCACGGTTTCCAGTGGCTTGACTTGGTTCTGAAAATTGGCGTCGTTGGTTATACGTGCGTTACTCCCCGTTCGTCGGAAAAACGTACACTTGAGGTTAATGATACTCAAGGGAGATACTTCACCGGATTATTCCTTTTACTGATAGTAAACCTTTTAGATT
Organism: Paragonimus heterotremus; assembly: GCA_013368495.1. NCBI lineage: Eukaryota > Metazoa > Platyhelminthes > Trematoda > Plagiorchiida > Troglotrematidae > Paragonimus > Paragonimus heterotremus. Next base: position 4,345 of record LUCH01018100.1, read on the forward strand.
CAAAACCCCGATTAGCTGTTCCATCACCTCTAATTTCTGTAGATGTTTCTGAAGGGTCAGTGCACTCGCTCCGCAACTCCTAATTTACACTGATGACCTGCAGTGGTCTACTGAAAGCGAACAACTTGAAAATCCGGAACCCCGATTGTTGTATTCAAGAACGACGGAAATACTAGTAGTAAATAAGCTTTATAAGAGCAGCCGATTCACGGTACGTTACGGAAAACTCAGTCCACACGGCATTGTCAGCCGCCGCCCGCATGTGTTATCGATCGCTTGAAGGTAAGAGCAATCTGATTGGCCGACTGTATGGTTCACTTGCCTTCGATTGGACACAACACCGATGAACCCAGTGACTGCAATCCAACCTTATTAAAAGCTAGACATGATAATAGAGTTTCCCGTTCAGTGGTGTAAATGCCCATACACACTCCTGAGTGGTGAGCATCGCTTATACCTGTCGTGCTGCGCACTTGTAGCGACTATAATAAATGGTATTTTTGATAGTCGCATTCACTTGTACATTTTTGATGATTTTAGCTTTTTGCCTATTTTTGTTTTAGTCAAGCCATTCCATCTGTAAGATCCATCCCGGGGCTACAATCACAACTCGCTCCGTGCCCCGCTAGCTTGACGTGCTTTCTCTGTACACTTTATTTTCCAGGGTCGATACCAATACACGAGGGTCAACGGACTGAGTCCTTGCTTTTCATTGTCGATTGATTTTCGATAGTGATTACAGACAGAGTATAAATCTGTTGGACCACTTCCAATACACTGGACAGTGGATATTATGAAAATAAAGATGGCGAATTGTCTAGGTTTCCGAATGCCGTCGGATTTTTCTTTGGTTAGCCGCCATTGGATGTTTGAAGAAAAGGGGTTGCTACTATTCAGATGATAGAACAAACCTCCTTTGTACAGACGGAAAGACGCTTGCAGCGCAACTGCAAGACCACTGCTTGAGTACGCTAATCATGTCGTGCAGACAGGATTGTTGAAAACCATATTCACCAGTTAGCGCCAGTCATAGACCTAACAAACACTTGTTGTTAATTTCCACCTAAACTTCAGGAAGTGGTGTTTGCAATTAGCTGTTTTCTTTTATTGTTTATTTCTGTAAGCATTTCTATGTATTTATCATCATCTGTGCAGTGCTCTGAAAGCACATACATCATTTTGAAACTGACAAGTTATCATGAAAGCAAACAGGATTTTCTTGACATATCTCCTTTCACTTTTCCTGAAAATACTACCATGCAATTTTTACTTCATGACGTACTGGTTGGGACTACGATGTCCGGCGAAGATTTCTTGGATTCTACACACGTCGAGATGAACTCTCTGTTACTCATGATGGTTTATTGTGTCTTGGTGATAGAATTGTTATTCCGCTCAAATTACGATCCGCGGTACCAGATTACATACATTCCGGTCATTTTGGAAATGATAGACATCTTTCACAAGTTGATCGGTTGCAGAAATTAGTATGCACATAAAACAAAACTGCAGTAAACTGGCAAATGTCAACTCTTTTTTAGTAAGTCTATCAACTGCAAGCATAGGTTTCGAATATGCCATCGTGAAATTAAACAAAACGAACTAGTCATACAGGAAGATGTGCGGCTTTACTGGGCTATGTTTGAGTTCAGATGATTCTCACTCTAGCCAGGATTGTGTGTTGACTTGGAGTAGGTCACTTGCCATTTTGTCATGCATCACACGAAAAATTAGTTCACTCTAGTATTTGGTTCTTCGAGGACTTTAGTTAAGCTTTGTAACTTTATTCTTATAATAGCTTTTCAATGTTTGAAAGAAGATTTGCGCAGTAAAATCTTCTTGTTTTACTGCAGGAACGGTTGCGGAAGGTCAATTTCATTTTTGAACCTTAATATCTCCCATCAAGTATTGGTTTTATTTGGGGATCATCAATAGGGTAGGGTGAGTTGGTCATCAGAGTGTTAACAGAACTAGCACATTTCATCACTGAGTTGAGATAAAACAATGCGAATTTTCAAAGTGTAGTTTTTTGCACAGAGTTAAAACAACCTGCTCCCTGCCATTTCGAGTAAGCGCGCAAACACAGTCCAACATTGTTATTTTAGTTGAAACACAGACCGTTGACAACTTGGATGGTATTTCATAACCTCTCGACCAACCCCACGATAACATCGCAACTTTCAAAGTCTTGGAAATTTGTGCCAGAAGATACGGCTGTCAGACTTTGTTATCATTGATACTCACTTCAGAACAGCTCGTTTTAAGTGCTGTCGTCACGGATGTGCTTAGAATTTCAGTCGATGAGAATGTAAGTGCAAAACAATCAGTAGGTAGTTCTAACTAATGCCAAACTTACGGGATTTATAAATTCAGCCTTCAAGTTTATGAACTACAAATAACTGGATTATGTGCAAATATTACTGTCTATCTTTAGTTGGTGATGGAAATAACCAAACATTGTGACAGGAAATAGTGACATTAAAGAATATTAGGTTGAACACATTATAGCTACGTGAACATTTTATTGCCGTGCTTTCGGGTGTTGTGTGAAATAGTTTAAAGACTTATAATTGCGTTATCTCTAGTTAACGGTGGAAGGTTGCGTGATGTATCACGTCCGAATGTTTGGTTGCATATCGCATCAGTCTGTCGTTAGGACTAAGTCATGTATTCTCCTGGTTCCGTCAGGCGCTCAAACTGCATAGGTTGTATCGCGTGTCATTGTCGCTTACAGCGTTATATGAGGCCATCTATAAATTCATTTTAACAGAATTGTTCCCATCCACAACATCTGGCTTTACGTGTATCTGCATACAGTGCATCGTGCATGAAAACATACCTCAGAAGAAACAACCTTCTAGTTAGAGTTTGCAATTAAATGCTATGTGAATGGCACAGCCATGAAACAAGTTTTTGCAACCGGGAGAAAATTAAAAAGGCATACAGGCATCAGAAGACAACTGCTGAAGAACAGTTATATCAAAACAAGCAAGCTGCATTCCAAGACATCCAGTTTAGAGATCAGGAAGAATAATCAGAAATATAAGGAATGTTACGCTGGTAACACGAAACATTGAGTTCCATGAGGGCGGTGAGACTGTTACAACATTAATGGGAAATAAGTTTAGCGACAACCATCACATCCGCCACATTTTAAATGAGAGTAACGATTGCTATAGTTTCTGCATCGTTTAACTCTGAGGCTTTCAGAAAGTCTCAACTGGGATGGTTCGTTCGCAACAGCATTTTCAACCAAGAGGGACCTGACCTGGAATAGACTCAGGAATATCAGTATTAGTAATAGACACTGCAGGGGTAGAAAGGGGCAAATTATAGACAAGTTGATCGATGTGTCTATGATAGAAAGATCCATCATCTAAATCGAGTATGCGACACATTCAAGCACCCAGTTTCTCGAGCACAGTTCTTCGAGATGATCAAAGGTCAGTGCCACGACGACACACAACTTCAACTGATTCCAAATTAAACATGTTGGTTCAGAGAACACGGTTTTTGAACAGATTAGCTGGACTACTCCCCGTTGTTTAGTGGTCAGAATTTCGATACTGCATCAAGGTGTTATCCACACCATTCTCTAGTTCTTCAAAATCAGAGGGGTTGATAGACTTGATCACACCTTTCAGAATACGCACAAAATTCTCAGCGTCACAATTGGATTGAGGATGTCTCGGTGCAGTGAGCAGATGTCGACATCCTACTTTCTTCAGCCAGTCTTCAAACCTCTGTGCATTGAAATAAGTGTCATTGTCAGTGACCAACGCACGTCGTACTCCTGAACGTTTTTGCAATGCAATCAGAGTGAAGTCCGCAGTTGATGATGACGTAAAATAAACTTCTGGCCAACGTGAATATGATTCAGGGATTATCAGAGCATAGTATGTATCTAAAGATGGGTCACAATAGTCAGCATGTATGTTACATAAGTCAGCATTCAATTCTAGCCACCTACATGTCAGACGAGCCAATGATTTCATCTTTTCAATTCCCTAATGACCGGAATGAAAGTAATCTGGTACCGCGGATCGTAATTTGAGCGGAATAACAATTCTATCACCAAGACACAATAAACCATCATGAGTAACAGAGAGTTCATCTCGACGTGTGTAGAATCCAAGAAATCTTCGCCGGACATCGTAGTCCCAACCAGTACGTCATGAAGTAAAAATTGCATGGTAGTATTTTCGAGCGTCACGTATCAAATCAGAACGAGAAACTGGAAGTGGTTGAGTCAATAAACATTCTGAGTCACCACCCTTGGCGGAGTTAGCATACCGAGATAACCAGTCGGCATGAGGAATGAATTTTGCATTGCTATAATGGATATTGTGTGAGTACGCAATCAAAGTAACACTCCATCGCTAAACCATTCTGTTTGCGCATATCCCTGCTCAGTCGAACTGAGGCGTCTAGAAATGCAAATGACAGAATAGTCCTCTTGCCCTAGCACAGCTCCAATACCCGTTGATGACGTATTAGTTATCAATGTTGATGGTAATTTTGAAGAGAACGTACGTAATACTGCATCGGAAAACAGCGAATTCAACAGAACTCGGAGAGTTCGTTCATGTAAATCAGTCCAAACAAACTTATTTCGAGGAAAATGGTCGGATAAAGATTTTGCCCTATCAGCGAAATTGAAAATAAATCGAGAATAACACGGAAAGAAACTAACTAAAGGACGAAACTCATCAAACGTGTTTGGAATGGATGCTCTAGATAGAGGTGATAAACGATCAGGATCAGGATGATAACTATTCTCATCAACGAGAAACTCTAAACCTGGGAACTTGGAAGAATCAACGGCAACGCTCAAAAAGCAAAACCACTTGGGTAGAGCATACAGTCGTTCACTGTGAATAAGCTTGGTTGACGCATGCACAATAATATCATCCTGGTAGGGGGAAACACTCTCTAGAATGGCAGTAATGATGTTCATAACATCTTGAAATATGGCAAGCGATATATTCAGGCCAAAGGACAGAGAATCATGCGGAAACAATTCGAAAGCAGTACTGATGGTTGTCAGAGCACTGGAAGCCTCACCAAATGGAATCTGTAGAAAAACGTTCCCTAAATCAAGTTCCGAAAGATATTTTGAACCATGAGACTGACGCAGAGTGTCCTCTGGTTCAACAGTGTCCCAGCTCCTCTGTACAAGGAAATTGGTGAAAGTGAGTTGGCAATCATCGAAAATTCGTGGCGTTTTATCGTCACATTCACGCGGAGTCCAAATGTGTGTATCGCAAGTCGAAGATTGCCGAAGAGTTGAAGGATTTTTACTACAAGTTGACCGGTTGCATTTCCGACGGACTCACGTAACTCAGAAGGGATGATTGGTCGCCTCCTAAAAATCAGATTGTCTCTGAGTTCGAGCGAAATTGATTTGATACGCATACCACCAGAATCTTCCGAATACTGAGCAAGTAAATTACGAATTTGTGATTTACGTACAATCGAGAACAATGGAACAGAAATGTTCGGAAGTTTCACATTTTTTGAACCAATAATCGATTATCCACGCTCAATAGCAAAACTGTGGAAATTTTTAACACTGGACTGAGAATCAGAGAGTGTGATCTGACAAGACTCAAAAATTGTTAATGCATGTCCAGTGATACCTTTGACAGAAACTTCTAAAGGTATTATAATTACCGCTTCCAGACACTTTATGACCTCAACATGGATGAATCATTCTACACTGGCACTGTCCACATTGAATGTTTGTTCAACGTTGTTGTTAACTAGATAGGTTCGTTTTGTGTGACTGATAGAAACAACATATTTAACAGCACGAGCAATAGAATTCAAGTCGAAATTCAAGTTGTTATTTTCACAATTGGATTATGTAAAAGGACATATTGTACAGTGGCTAACAGTTCGATTGTGGCCCATGTTACCAAACTCTGGACACTTAGCGTTTCGATCAAGGTTTTGTTTCCGCAATACTTATATCTTTTACACCGTGGGGTAGCATTTGAATCAGGTGCAATTTGATTAGCACCAATTGTATTTGGAATGTTTGCCTATTCGGACGGTCGCTTCTGTTTACCTTCTGATCTTCTCACGTTGTTGCTTACTTTTTCTAGGGCACCTTTGACATCCTGATGCTGTTCGCATAATGTTCTAACTGACTGGAAAGTGGAAGTCGGAAGCAGTCAGAGCTGCTGAATCAGATCACGCTTATTTGTTCCAGTGATCAATTGGTCTCAATGTTGGGTTTGTAATTGGTCTTTGAAATTACACCAAGCTGCTTCAATCTGGATTTCGAGAACGAATTGTCTGATATCCTGATTTTCTTTCCTCAGGAGCATATGAAATTTGGCTCGTCGAGCTGCTTCCAAATTCACAGTTTAGACATTTGAAAGCAGGTGTTTATTTAAGAGGAGAAATTGGTGAATGAGGATGTGAGGAGTTTTTCACCAATGTTTGCCAGTTAAGGTGGGGAAGTTAACGGCTTTCTTTTCTGTCTTCAACTGTTTACTCGTTAGACGCCGTGTTTCAGACCGTTCTAAACTGTCTCCGGTTTCTCTCGATGAATTATGAATATTCAGAACTTCAAGTGGACAGGAATCCATCATGAGAAGTTACAGAAGTCCGCTAAGCGAATTACGTTGGTTCCAGAAATATAGAAATGAAGTAATGGACCTAGCTCAACTCCAGGGCTAGTTTCGACGCAGTACTAATAACACCCGATCTGAGCAAATCAGGTACTTATCTCTCTAACGCAGTTGTACAGCCTATTGCCAACAATGTAACAGAAAAACATTAATAGGAAATAAGTTTACTGATAATCATCACATGTATGTTTGCCTATGTCGCTTTCAAACAAACTGTATCACGCTTGGGGACGCCAGTCAAGCATGTTGCCCCAGTCCAAATATCCTCGACGTAAAATTTAATTCAGACAACTTGAACAGCCTGGAATGATCAATCTGTTGTCGTTATTGTGATGAGCTATCGCCGAAAATTATTAAGTTTGGCTTTCAGAAGTCACTTCAGGTTTTTTGTCAAACAGTTATATTTCGAATGCTGAGACAAATTTTAAGGACTGATTGTCTAGCGACAGTGCAGATGTAATTTCGAACTTCTCTTTGTTTCGCAGTTTTTCCACACTCTCATCCATCAGCTTCTGGGCTTAGCATTAGAAACATGGCTCACTCCTATCCCTCTGAATGTCTTAGTTGATGACAAGTTAGTGGCAATTTAATGAAACTCCGTGAAATGATAATCCTCATTCCAATAAATGTTTGGCCGACTGAGTAACACCATGGAAAACAACTACAACTCTATCAAATAGCATAATATCACTAATACTCCTGTAGTGTTTTCATTATTTTGTATTTCATTCTGCTAACATTGAGTAACTGCTGCATCAGACCACATTGCACACTTTTGTTTGACTTGAGTAAAAACAACAACACAACACATTTTCGAATAAACTCTGCTACACATGCTTGCTGGTTCTTCCTACGACGCCAGTGGTTATCATCCAGTTTAAAACATCCTATTCCATGGATTAACTTTCAGCTCCGTTTCTTCGCATCCTCAACTACGCTTGGGACAATCCGAATACGTTTCAGCGTCATTGGACACCTCACGAATATCGTCAATCTTTGGATAATACCCAGCGTTAGGGCGCCCACATTGTTACCGTCCGAAGTAGCCCGCGTTGTGGGAAAGAAAAAAACGATTAACTTTGTCGTAGTTAGCTGACCTGCTCAGAGCGGCCGAGTGGTGACTTTGGCTAGTATTTGCCTGTCCGACTTTTTATTCCGCTATGCCTATCAGTGACGTCGACTATTTTTTCCGTCAACTGTCCTTCTCTGTTTGACCACCGCGCATCATATAAGTATTTTGTATTTGTCGTCTTTGTCGCACACGTTTTGGAGCCCAGCAAAGCTCTACACTTTGAACGCGTCTTTTGACTTGTCTTGGGGGGCGAATACGGGACAGTCGGTGTACTTTTGGAACCGAGTTTTTTTGTGTTAACTATTACAGTGACGAGAATCCGAATTTTGTCAAACGAATTACAATAGCTAGGACGAACCAGCGTACTGTTTAGAACGGTTTACAACAATTTGGCGATGGAAGAACCCACACTGTCAATAACGTTCGAGCAGATGCATACCCTTCTTCAACAGCAGCAGAAACAATTCGAGCAAGCGTAATTAAAACTGATTGAAACACTGACGCAGAAGTTGAGTTTCCAGCAGCCGACAGAGGGATCCAACGACTCCTTTAAACCCACAGCAGAGTCTCTGATCAGCTCAATCAGTGAGTTCAATTCTGATCCTGTAATTGGCACAACATTCGAATTTTGGTTCAAAAAGTATAAGGATGTTTTCAAGGTCTAACGGTCAGACGCTGATGTTGCTCGGAAGGTGACGCTGCTGCTTCGCAAACTTGGTATCTCACGATCGATACATCAACTTTATCTTGCCGAAGAACCCAAGGGATTTATGATTTGACGAAACCACCCAGACGCTGTGCCAAATATTCGGCGACCAGTCATCACTGTTTAATGTATGTTACCAGTGCGTGAAGCTCGTGAAGTCAGCAGATGATGACTGGGTAACGTACGCTGGAACAGTCAATCGAGAGTGTGAACCTTTCAAGCTTCGAACAATGACTGAAAATCAATTCAAATGTCTGATTTTCGCTTGTGGACTCCAGTCACCGAAGGAAGCAGATATCAGAACATGGATTTTGGCCCCAAATCACTCTGCAAGATATCACTGCTGAATGCCAGCGCCTAATGAACCTGAAGCATGACACCGCTATGATCGAACCAAGCAGTCAGTCAAACGTCTACACGGTGTCCTCAAATGTCCCGGTCAAGACTGCATCAATGTCGGGACGCGACAGCCGAAGAAAACCTCCCACACCATGTTGGCAGTGCGGTGGATGGCATTATGTCCGATATTGCCCACTCAAACAGCATCGGTGCATCCACTGCTTCCGACGAGGCCACAAAAAAGGCCATTGCCGTTTCAAGAAACGTCATCACCCGCCCAACGGATCACCAATCAGCGGCACCTGCTACGTGACCTGCAATCCTGGCCTGAATCTCCTTGGATTGGATTGGATCGACAGACTGCACTTATTTAACGGACCATTATTCCAAATCTGCAACTACATCCAAGCTCAGCAGAGATGCTCGGATGTGTTCACAGAAGAACTTGGCTGTTGGGCCAAAATAAAGGCCAGCGGAAAAGGTCCCCCAAGTCATATGTTACGGACAATCTTGTCTAATCATCGAACAAACCCAACTCAACACGTCGCGGATGGCAAGTCACCGGCGGAATGCAAGTTCAGTAGAAAACTCAGGACTGTCTTCGATATCAGGCTCCCGCATTTTAACAGAGGGAGAGGACGCAAGGCAGAAGTGGAAAGACAGTCCAATCAAGACACGGAGCTCGCGCACGGTACTTCACAATCAGCGAGCCGGTCCTCGTACGAATGTTTCATGGACCGGTGAACTAGAGGAAAGAAATAATCGTCCGATGGCGAGGACCAGTCCTCTATGAAGTGAAAATCGGCGAAACCACATGTGTGCGGCATGCAAACCAGATTCGCCGGAATCACGGAAATGCACTGTGCGACCATGAAGAACCAACCGCCCAACTCGACATAATACTGGACACATTTGACTTGAAGAAATAACGCCCTAACGAAGCCGAACACCCGACAGAGCCAACGTTACAATCGCAGGAGAATGAGCGCAAGCATTCCATGCGGTGGAGACGGCGGACGAACAGATGTTGCAAATCGGTCAAGCCCATTCAAGTCGATCCTCGCAAGCAGTCCTAAGCTAGAACACAACAATCATCAGGGGGGAGGTGTTAGGGCGCCCACCCTATTACCGTCCCAGGGCGCCTGCGCCGTGAGAAAGATAAAAACGATTGACTCAGTCTTAATTAACGGAGCTGTTCAAATCGGTCGAGACTTTTTATACCGCTATGCTTATTTGCAAACCAAACACTGTTTTCTGGTCTGTTCTCTTTGATGTCTTTGGAAGGTTTACTCATAACCCGCCCTACAAATACTTTGTAATTGTCACCTTTGACGCATACGTGTTGGGTCGAAACAAAACGGTTTCTTTCGTACGCGAATTTTGGCTTGTCTTGGGAACCAAATAGCAGGACAGTTGCGGCATTTCCGGGACCGGGATTTCCGTGTTAATTAGTATCGGGGAGAGAATGTGATCTTATCAAGCGCACCGCTATATCGAGAACGAATCAGCATATAGTTTAAGAGGAGTTACAACACATGACTGGTTACATTTCCTTGCACGCTAGTCAAACTTCTGGTGGTACTAACAAAATGATGTATTCCTGTTCGGTGTATGTGAACGCGAGCGGTTGAATGGACGCACACTAGATGATGGCCGACTCCGACGAGAAATATGGTTCGTCATCCGCTGCATGTGCATTGTGAGTGCAGTTATTTTTGCGGTAAGCACGTCATTTGGTTGCTGAGGTGGGGTGAGAAAGGTGGCAGTTGGGAAGATGGGTTAGCTTCCAACATCTTATCCACAACGTCAGCTAATTCCATAATGGGGACGGCGGAATTAAATGATGCCAGTACTTCGCGGGTAGACGGAGGCAGGTGTTTCCACCAGAGTTGTCGAAAAATAGAATCGTCCATTTTTGGGGTCTGACCAGCTGTTATATTTCAGAGTAGTTTCGACGGTTTACGATCACTCAGTTCAATATCAAAAAACAGCTGGTCTATCTTCTTCTGTTCCGACAGTCCAATTCTACTTATCAAGGCTTCTTCTAAGGTGTCGTATGAGCATTCAGAAGGTATTTCATTGATAAGATCACAAACTTCCTGTTGTAACTTGATATGCGGCCTACGAGCGCGTAAAACAGACAACGGAATAATGGTTAGTGGAACGGTAGATAACGGAACGACGTTCAACGGTTCTGAACGACTGACTACGAAATATGCAAGATCAATACGAATCTTCCCGGCCAACCCAACCCCTTGAGGCTAACGAAAGAACACAGAGAAAAGACTGGCCTCCGGACAGAGCTACTTTATGTCACTCAATCCGAAGACAGGACGGTCACAAACTAGACCACGTTTAAAGGGTTTTTAACCAATGAGAAAACAAGGACAGAAGTGGACCAGACAAAGATCCAGACAGTAGCTTGACGTCCCAATTAAAAGGACGCGTGTGTGCGAGGCGTCAGACATTGACATAAAGGTTGAGAACGCACGTGATGGGTGAAGTGGCACATGACCGTGCCGACTATGAAGGTCACTATAGTCAGTAGTGAGTTAGACCACCGCGATGACAAATAAAACGGTATTTTCAGGGAATTGAGTTCTTCCTCGACACTTCCTCAAAAATCTCAGTTAGGATAGACAGAACTATGTATGAATATATCATAAGTTGTGATTTAACTCTATGAGTCCTGAATATAGCTTTGACCTGGCCAAGCCACATTCGGGGATTAGAAATACAAAAACTGGGAAATCGAATAGTAATGGATGCCTTTATGAAATCATTGTCGGCTTCAACACCGTGCTGAAATATGGCTAAAATAATAACAATATCCAAAATAAAATTGATAAAGTAAATTGTCACGTCGAGCTCACCGATTTGCAGTGGAACAGATGTGTGAACTACAATAATTCTCAATGCAAAATTGACGAGTGAAGCCATGGACTGGACTCACCAAATATTGACAGTGTTCGTGAGGCGTCCAGTGATGCTGGAAAGTATTCGGATTGTCCCAAGCGTAGTTGAGGATGCGAAGAAACAGAGCTGAAAGTTAATCCATGGAATAGGATGTTTTAAACTGGATGGAAACCACTGGCGTCGTAAGAAGAACCAGCAAGCATGTATAGCAGAGTTTATTCGAAAATGTGTTGTGTTGTTGTTTTTACTCAAGTCAAACAAAAGTGTGCAATGTGGTCTGATGCAGCAGTTACGCAATGTTAGCAAAATGAAATACAAAATAATGAAAACTCTACTAGCGCTTCGCCATGGAGACACCATTTTTCGAAACGTTGTAAATAGTTTTCGATCACCGTAGACGAAGTTTGAATATTCGGAATTTCAAGCGAGAATGAAGTCATCGCATGTAGATGCGGAAGCCCGCGACGCCGTCTGTGATGGTTGCAGAAATACGGAAATGAATTAATTGGTTTGGCCTACTTCCAGAGCAAGTCTCCATACAGTAGTACTAACACCTCGAGCTCAGTAATACGGTTGTTCTTCTCTCGAGCACATCTTAGTTGGATATCTTACTGTGAACAATGTAATGAAACAGCAGCAGTGGGAAATAGGTTTGGTGACAACCGCCACAGTACTTCATACCCGCGCAGTTTAATGTCCCTCAAATATATGTCCTCACCACGTTTTTTTGTGTACTCTACAGTTACATAGGGAGGTGGGCTATCTTCGCCAGCAGTAATGATTTCAAACAACCCTAAAGTTACCCGTTGAGTAACTCACTCCAGAAATCACCCATTTTCTATTTCGACCTTTTTAACACTTTTTTCACAAAAAGAGTGAGAAAAACTTTGTTGACACTTTGCACATTGCCTTATGTTCACATTCTTTCCTAGCAATATCGCGGGATATTTTAATTCGCTCTTGATTATAATAATTAATATTTTTGATGGTCGCATTCACTGGTACATTTGTGATGAAGAATTTTTTTCCTCCACTTTTGTTTTTGTCAACCTTTCTGTTTTGTAGTATCAGTCCCAAGGCCAAAAGCACAACCCGCTCGGTGCCTCGCTAGCTTGACGTGTTTTTCTGTACACTCTATTCTTCTAAGTTCGATACTAACACACGGGGTCAACGAGCTGAGTCTTCGTTTTTCAATGTTGATCGGTTTTTGTTATTGAGTACTGGGTGGATAATATTCTGTTGGACTGGTTCCAACACGCTTCAAACAACCCTCAAAAAATTGAGTTTCATGGAAACCTCCTAAATTCCGTTCCTCGGCCATGCTTTTCGACACTTCCTGGAAATGGTAGTTTCACTAAAAGCAATCTCAGTTTTCACGTCCAACACTTTCGAAACTTCCCAACCCGTTTGACTAATTTTTGAAGAGAAGTTCGCAAAAGCAGAACAGATTACATTTTTTTTAAACATTCTTACTCAAAGGACACGTTCATATAGTCAGCCACAAAATTTTGTTGTCAGAACCAGTCATACCCAGTTTACCAGCAACATAATTTATTGGACAAGGTCCACGGGAAGTCGGAAGGAATAGAAAGAAAAATTAGATAAAAGACGAAGTTGTGGGGATTGATAAGAAATCGCACGTCTTCTTACGTAATCGAGATTCATCAAAAGTGAAACGTAACAGTCTCAGAGCATTCTTCCAAAGAATTACAATATTGCCATAATCGATTACTAGTTCTTATTGCGTAACTTAAATATGTGCTCCTGAATATATGCAGACTTCGACTATGGGTCAGAAACAAACGTTTTGTGGGTGTATTTGGCACTTCCTATATTCATGAACGATCGAGATAGAGTAACCACCTGACAGAAACCATTCACACTGTCAACCTAAACATCGGTTCAGACTAAACGTCGATAACAAAGTTCACCAGTGAACGCGTTCTATGTCAGTTGTGGCGCATATGTATTATGGAAACAAACGATGCATAATCGCCGGAAGCAAGAAAAATGTCTGAATGCACATGTCCGTGTACACATATATACGTTCAGTGAAATCATGAAAAGCCAATCGATTACACCAATGTAGTGAACAGCGATCGTGTGGCTCTTCTAACGATCCCGGCTGCAACCGTGTTTTCCGCTTCTCTATTTCGTACGCATATTTCTGTGTAAGTCCGTTATGAAGGGCCTTACACGGACGCAGTGGAAGTTACGTCAGTCGTGCAACTAATTGCACGTAGCGAATGCCTGCCCTTTTCCTAACGACTCATCTACTATTCTATTTTTCGAGGTCGTTTGATTCGCACCTCCAAGAACGTTGTTTAACACACCCGAAGTTCCTAAGCACTTTTCGCCTGGCGCGCATGTGATTGCTGCCGACTGGACTGGAAGCCACCACGCGTTTCTTTTTCTTCTTCTCTTGGTTGCTGTGGTTGGTCTCAGACTGGACTAGAACTAAGTGCCTATCATATTTCCAAACACTACTTGAAATATACTGTTTGCCTCCAAACCCTACTGCCTTCTCTTACTTCAGTGCTTGTTGGTACTGTAGTGAGATCACCTTCGACGTCCCTAAAATCCTAAACTCCCTGTG